>JAWNON010000004.1:10820000-10872500 GCA_035045945.1 Drosophila anceps
TGCTGTAGATCAATGGACTTTTTTTTCGATGTTTTTCAGGGTTCTCTTTACTTCTCCTTTCTTCACGTTATGTTTCTTTCCTCTTATTTCTTTTATATGTTTTACTTTTCATGCGCAGACCCTATCAATGGTCTTACAGCTCTACCCGTCACAAGTCGCTACAGCATCTACAGCCAACTGGAAACCCATTGGCAAATGCTAATTATAAATAAAGTTTAATTTACATGAAGATAGTAATGTCTTTCACTATGAAAACACAATTTATTTGTTAATACTTCTCAAGTACTGAATGCTCAGCTCTTAAGCACATCAGCGCTTCTGTACAGCTCAGGTAAAAGTAGGCAATTGCCGTCTTGTAAGCAGCTGCATTGTTCTTATTAGTCGATATTGTTCAATAGCTCCGAATATTAGGTCTTTTGTTTGCTTATTAAATTGTGTTCATACAGCATTCACATATTCATATTCATTTACTCATTCATTCACTCACTCATAAGAGAACTAAACAATCATTTGCATTGTCTCTATAATCTGTAGGCAAGCAGCCGCTGCTGGCTCTACTTATGATTATTATAGTTGTTATAGTTGTTATTGTTGTTGCTGTTGTTGCCCATAGAATTGGGCATATGTGTTGTCTGGTCAGATACATATGGCGTTGCGTCAATAGATAACAGAGCGTATTGTCCTACAGATTTTCGAGTTTATCGAAATTCCAATGAAATTCGGCCTGTCTGTCGGTTCTTATCAAATTGAATTAATGCGGCATATATCACAAAATCAAAACACGAGCACACACACACACACACACACACACACACACACACACACAGACTGACACACATATGATGTGCGTAGCACTGATGCCAGCAAATTTGGCTTATCATTCGATTTGTCTCTCGCCCGTTGGTCCATCATGTTCGCATTGTATCCTGACATCAGTGTGTTTTGTCTTGCTTTCATACATATATGTATGTGTGTATGGAGAGATATGCCATGCCAACACTAACACCAACACACACACACACTCACACAGCCGTCTCTTTTCGTTGCTGTTATTCACACATCAAATTAGTTCTATTTGCGGCGCGTCTGGTAGCTTTTAATGTGTGCCACATTCTCTTGTGTAACTGTGCGTGTGTGCGTGTTGTCATATTGCCGGACAAACACAAAGCATACGCCAAAGCAATGCAAACATAATGAACTTGTCAACATACAACTCAACTCGAAATAATTTTCATTCGATTTGATTTTGATTACGTTTTATATTAACACTGTCCATAAGCACACACGCACACACACACACACACACACACACTCACACACACACTCACACACACACTCACACACTTTTCGGTTGCCAACCATACGATACTCGCACTCTGACGATATTGTCTCGCATATCTCATTTGGTTTACAATTTGTCAGCTTATTGACATCTCAATGCTAAATTTTATCGAGAGCTGGCAGTGAAAAGCTCTTGACCTGCTTTATATCAGCGAGCAGCGACAACCAACCAACAGTCAACAGTCAACAGTCAACAGCCAACAGCCAACAACAATCACGGCAACATTAGCAACAACAACAATAGCAACAATGAGCAAGTTTTGCATCGCTTGCATTTGGTAAATGCGGCGAGAGTTATGATGAGCTTAAATGAACAAAAAAAATAAACAGATGAATATGCTCTAGTGGGAAGTCACCGACAAGCAAATACCCTGTAGAGAGATACGAGCTGAATGCGTTCATAATGGCAGAGACAGATGGAGAGAGAGAGAGAAATAGAGAGAGAGAGAGAGAGGTATAAAGTAAGATAGATAGAAAAAGGAAGATAGAAATAGGGAGAAAGCGAAAGAAAAAACAGATAAGAAGAGAGAGGGAGAGAAAGGTAGAAAAAAAATGAGAAATATATAGAGGATTTAGAAAGAGAGAGAGAGAGAGAGAGAGTGGGAGGGAGATATAGAGGCAGGTGGAGAAGGTAGTACCGGAGAAAAATATAGATAGATATAGAGATAAAAAGAAAGGAGCGAGGAGTAAATGACGGTTAAAGGAAGAGGGACATAAGGAGATAGCAAAAGAGCAAGGAAGATGGAGAAAAGAGAAACGGAGATAGAGTAAGAGAGAGGGAGAGAGAGAAAGACAGCGAGAAAGACAGAGAGTAACAGAGGAAAGTGGTGGTGTGACTGACATATACAGAGAAAGAGAGAGAGAGAGCGAGAGTCCTAGAAAAAGAGCGTGAAAGGGAGGTAGAGAAAGAGAAGGTGACGCAGAGAAAGAGAGAGCGAGATAGATGGGGGAGGTCGTTAAATTCTATGTTATTTTCAAAAACTTATATATTCACATTTCAAAAGATTCCTCGCAATCGACTCTCTGTGTGGATCGCGGACTACAGGGTATACCAAATTGTAAGTGAAATGCGAAAGGGAATCAGAAATTCGAAACGTTGACGAAATGCGGGTGCTGACAAAATGTTAAATGTGCAATCGGCTACGATTCGTGACGTCTGTCACATATCACACACACACACACACACACAAACCACACACACACACACACAGAGAAAGGGAGATAGAGACAGAGAGAGAGAGAAAGAAAGAGAGAGGGAGCGGAGGAGGCGGCCCGCATGTGTCAATATATTTTGTGCTATTTACTCAAATTGTATGCAACATGGACAGTGGGATCTAAGCCGATGAACTAAATTAGAATTTGAGCGTCATGTGCCAAATGTGGGCGTGTCTGTGGGCGAGTGGACGCTGCAGGAATGCCAGTCGACTGGAAGAAATATAAAATAAATCGAAACCAGATTGCAAAAATCAAAGTCAACAACAATCAACGCGTCAGCTCACAGCAGCGTAAGCAGCCAAGAGATGCCCTGTATATGTATTGTATATATAGAAAAGGTTCAGCAGTCGCTTAGACTCGCTCTGCTGTGCGAGAGTCCAGAGTATTATCAAAAAGCAAGCGGTGCCAAAAACAACAAACACGAAGCAACTCAGCAGGAAGCTGACTTAAGACAAACGCTGAGCGACTCACACAGATGGCATACATGTGTGTATATGTGTGTAAGATATCATATACTATATATATATATATATATATATATATATATATATATATATATATATATATATATATATATATATATATATATATATATATATATATATATATATATATATACATAAGATATATATATATATGTATATATAGTTGTAGTTGTAGTGCATGCATGCATCTTGTAGATACGAACAATGTTGACCATCATCAGTGGTGGCCGACGGACGCAGTTAAGCAGCTAGATAGAGATTGATAGACGCATAGTTATGGATGGATAGAAGCTTGACAGCAGACAGCAGCTACAGAGAGTGAGAGAGAGAGAGAGGGGGAAAGCAGAGCGCAAAGACAAGATAATGAGATTGTGCGATAAACACGTAACGTGCGCTGCGTTTGCTGTTTGGCAAAGGATATAATCTTTATGCCCTGACTGCCAGCCGAGCTGAAGGTGAGAAAAGCGAAAGCATTAAGCCAAGCCATGCCCACTTCAAGCCCACGTGCAACCCGTGCGTTTGGGCCTTTTGATAAATATTGCTCAGCGGCTCATTCACATGCACGCCTGACATTTGGCATATTACTTGCCACAAGCTGAATGCCAACTAAATGAATAACACAGCGTGCCGCTGCAGCGCCAACTAGCTGCAGCAAAACACACACACACACACACACACACACACACACACACACACACACACACATACACACATATATGGGTAGCGAGTAAACAAACAAGGAAAACATCTGGCAACGCTGACGTTGGCACACTTAAAGTTTATATATACAAAGAAAAAAAAGCAAGTAGAAGATGAAAAAGAAGAAGAAAAGTCAAATTAATTCAAATTGCAATGCAAACGAAAGTCACAAAGCGAGTGCGAGCGAGAGAGGGCACACAGATAGTGCCTCTGACTGTGTGTAGGTGGCGCTTTGTACAGCGTTCTGTAGTGTGCTTAATGCGGTGCTTGGCGCGAGCGCTATTTCGTCTCTGCTGCTTCAACTACTTTTCCATCTTCTGCTGCTGCTTCTTCTTCTTCTAGTTGTTGTTGTTGTCGCTTAACTTATTTCATTAGCTCCTAAATGTATGCAATTTGACATTTTTAATTTAAGTTTCTCTTTCGCGGCAAACCCGCTCGACGTCTGCTTCAGTGTGAGCGCGCGTGTGTGTGTGTGTGCGTGTGTGTGTGTGTGTGTGTCTTGCAGGTGTGCATATATTTTGTGCCATAGCTGTTAAGCAAGGCCACATCATGGATACGTTAGCTTGGCTGCAGGCACTTCAGTCACAGCGCCACTTAAAGACTCAGCTCAGTTAACAAATGTTGCGAGTCCTTCAAAGGTCGCTAGGCTTACATGGCGGGGCACTATGTAGCATGGTAATATAACGATTAGATCAGGATATAGGCAAATCTGAAATTGAACAAGGCTCAAGGAAAGGGCTTTAGTTATGGCAGGCACTCTAACTTACTCTCTCGCTCTCTCTGGACTAACTTTAATGAACTTTCTTTAACTTTCTTTTGTTCGCATTCCTGTTTAAACAGCCACTCAGCGCAGCAGCAGCAGCTCATCTATGGAATATATATATATATGTGTATCTTAAATTCTTGAAGTTAAAGTTTCACTTCTACTTAGACTAAGGCAGACGACGGCAAATTGTATTATTAACAGACTGGCCGCAAGGGCATGCGGGTCTCATCAGCAGAGTTCATCATTTGCTGGCACTAGTTTTATTTACCTTTCAGCATAATCCTTTCAAGCTCTTGCAGCGCCAGCCCCACCTCTCCGGTATACTATTATGCGTCAAGTATACGTGCAGGCGACAATTATTATGCTCTCGCCCAAAGGGTATTATGAATTGGACATGAAGTATGTAATGCATAGATCGTATCACTATAGCTGGCCATGTGGATATTGTGGAAAGTGTTAACCTGAGTTTGTTGTAAGATCCAACGAGTTTACCGTGCTCTCCATGCGTGAAAGAGCATTGAGTGAGAGAGAGAGAGAGAGAGAGAGAGAGTGAGAGTGAGCTGGGAAAGTACTGGCAAAATGGGAGCAGTTTAATTCATATCTAAACAAATCTGACATAGATTAGAGTATCTCAACTTCGGCTTGTTGTGGGCAGCTTTGCTTATGTCTTGAGATAGTTGTTTTGGTATTGCTGCTGTTTCTGCTGCTGCTGCTGCTGCTGTGGATGATGAGTTTGCGACGTTGCGTGCCTGTAGCCCGGCGCACAGAAGCATGCCATATAATTTCTTCAATTTTATAGTGCACCTCTGGCTCTGGCTGTGGCGGTGGCTGTGGCACTCTGTGCGGCTGCTGCTCACGTGTCGATGAAGTTTTGTGCTGACAATGCGCCCGCTGTTTTTGTCTTAAGCAGCCGGGACATAAGACAACAACAGCATGTGGCGTGTGGCATGTGGCAAGTACCATAGCTAGCTAGCTGGCAGCGCGTTTGCCACTTGAGCAGCTCTGTGCTGTCGCTTGGCAGACGCAGAATGTTGCAACAGTTTGACGCAGGTTGCACTGCGCTCAATTTGCATATCCACGCGCCGAGTCCCGCTATGCGATTCATTCTGTTACCCAGCTATTTATTTTGATGACGTACATTGCCAATTGCTAGGCAATTTCTTTTGCCCACACACACGTACACACACATACTCGCACACACACGCACGCTCTAACATGCATTTGTGCAGCATTGGCAATTGCAGCTAAACTTCTGCATTTGATTGACGCCCCGAATGGCAGCCAGAGGCAGCAGGAAGATGACAACGCCTGCGAGCACCCAGCCCAGCTTATTTTGCTGATTTTGATTTTGTCGCCTGACATTGATTTGACATGTGTGTGCCATGCATGCATGCATGCACGTGTGTGTGTGTGTGTGTGAGCGCGTTCTTGGAATATGTCATTTAAATAGCTTGAGGGCAGAACCTTTTAATGCTGACGCTGATTTGATGGCAACTCGATGTAGAACAACAAATTGTATTACTTGCGATGCTCGTTGGCCAAGTGAATGGAACATATTGGCTGTGTGCCGTTTGCCATTTGGCTCGACTAGCAGATACCCTATGGCAGGTAGGCAGCAAAAGCTTTCCCCGATCTAGAGTAGAGTGAAATGTCTATTGATTTGGCACAAATGATCTCTGGTCATGGTTACTTTCGACAGTGCTATGTCTATATAAACTGCTTTCTTCAACTGCGAAAGGTGGTCAGAGGAAAGAACCAACTTGGCAGCAATTGTCGGTAAACAACAAAGATGCTTAGCGAAGGGTCTGGAGCCTCTCCAGTTCTACCGAAAAAAATGGAATACAGTGCTCAACTTGAGCCCATAGAAGGGCTCCGCCTTGAAGGTTAAGATGGAATAACTCCTGGTTGAAAAGGGAAAGGCGCCCAAGAAAGAAAAGGTTTTTGAGTCAATAAGCAGTAATGCAGTCCAAGCGACGGTTTGATTGACGGTACCCATAAACCCCAAGCTCAGTTATTGATTCTCTTTAAAGTTGACATAGTTGGGAGCTGCCAGATGTGCGTGCTTCTATGAATATGCGGCAACATTCCGACCTATTAAAATTTATGGAATTGTTAAGCTCTACAAGGCTTAGTCAAACAAATGCTAAAGCTATGCCAAATAGAAGGAGTCTCACTTCAAAGAGAGAGAGAGAGAGAGAGAGACAGAGAAAGGGGCTTTGTGCTTACCTATTTCAACTAGCCAAAAGGCTTGACTATTATACATATGTGTACATCGCGAGCTCAGTTAGGCAACTGTCTTTGAGTTTGACATAGTTAGTAATAGTTGGGAGTTGCCAGATGTGCTTGGTTTCCTTAGTGAGCTGTGGCAACACTCAGATTTATACAAATTTGTGGAATTGTAAGGCTTAATCTAACCTATAATAAATCTATGCCAAAGAGTCTCACTTCACAGAGAAAGTTTTTCAAGAGAAAGAGTTACAATTGAATAATTAAATATATTTTGTCAGCGTTGCCACCTAACAGTCGACATTTGACTTGTGTAAACTCTTGAGTTTTTCGGCATTCGAATGAGATTTGGCGAATGTCTAATTAAGTGCTCAGCTGTACTTATGACAGAGCCTCGTTAAGGATGCCAGCTGGGAGAGAGAGAGGGAGAGGGAGAGAGAGTAAGCACTTGAAAGCGTGTTTGAAGTGAGCTTTAAAATCAAATTAAATGCCTGTTGACATGCCACACGGCTAGACACACTGAAGTTTAGTCGTTCAACGTTGTCCTTGTTAGCCGTTGCAACTGGTTTGGTCTGAGCTGGCCTGAACTGGCCTGGTCTGGCTGCTGCTGCTGCTGCACATGAAGTGTCCTGTAATAAATATCTTTCAAAACTTTGCACAGCTTTTGCCAGCTGTGCAACTCGGTTGTCCCCTCTTTAGCTCTCTCTCTCTCTCTCTCTCTCAGTCTATATGTCTGTAAGAGCACAGCTCATGTGTAGCGATAAAATGTATCTAATTTAAGATGTTTTTGCCGCCCGAGCGACTGTCAGGCCACGCACGCACCCACGCGCCCACCCGCAACTAACTGCTAAGCACGAAGCAGTAAACATTTTCAATTTGACAAAACTTTTTACCTTTGACCACAGCGCAGCAGGAGGCAAGAGCATTTGCCTGCCGCTTGCCACCCAGCAAAGCTGTGACAATGTGAGGTCAATGCGGCAACTGACTGACAGACAGTCTATGTGAAAATTACATACGCACACACACGAGAGCAAACAAAGTAAATTTTCAAATTGCAGCAGCAGTTTTTGGAAATTGCCCATACGCCGCATGGGCCCTGACCGCTGCCCTCTCTAGACTGACTGCCTGCCTGCCTGCCAGGCTGTGTATGGCTGAGTGTGTGTGTGTCTTCAAGTATGAAATTGTTGTGTTCACACTAAACTTAAGTAACTGAATTAAAATGCGGCTAATAGAGTAGCAGCAAACAAATGACAACGCAACAAAAGGGACTGGCAAGGAGGTGGAAAGGACACTCGACAACTTAGCAGCTTAGTTGACAACTTTAAGCCTATATGTGTGTGCCATGTGTGTGTGTGTGTGTATTTGCCAATGGTCAAAGCTCAAAAACTACAGCTGCCTCCCCAGCTCTATCCCGGCCTCTCTCTGACTCTCCCTATGCTACTGTTTATTGGGCTCTTAGCTTGGCCTATGTCCTTTTTGGCGCAACACCTCAAGCTTAACTTAAGAAATATGAAAGACATGAAACTGAAGCAACAACAAACAAACAGACGCACATACTTTGTTTGGCTGTTTGCAACCTGATGTTGCAGCAAACTGAAACCGTTTGGGAATTCCAGTGCAGTGCAAAGTTGCTCGCACTTTACCTTTTTTTTCGCACTCAACTTTGATTGCAATTTGTCATTAGTTAAGCGCATTTATTGTTGTTGTTGTTGTTGTTGTTGTTGTTATTGTTGTTGCTGTACTGGTTGTATCAAAGCTACTTTTGCAAGAACAGCAAACAGTGAAACAACATCAACAGGAAGCGAAACTTTTGTCGCCATTGTTGCAAAAGTTTTGCAATCGCCAGAGCCTCATATACGAACACACGCATGCAGAGAGCGAGAGAGAGAGCGAATAAGAGTGAAAGTGTGTGAGAGAGAGAGAGAGAGAGAGAGCGAATATATATCGCATAATATGCGTACTGGGGCTGGGGCGGCAAACATAAATGAAAGTTATGCCTTGGCCAGCAAATGAACGCCAGGAGAGTTGAGCAGCCACGCAAATTTTAATGGCTCTCTCGTTGGGTATTTGTAATTGGAATTGCGATTGGGATTGGGATTGAGATTGGCGTGGCGCTAGGCTAGATCAAGGCTGTTCTATCTAATTATTAACTTGCCAGCGCTATAACCACCAGAAGCAGCAGCAGCAACAACAACGAGAGAACTATGACACGCTTAAGCCGCTTAGGCCGCAAGCTGGCAAATGAAATTGAAGGGCCGCTGCAAATATTTTAAGCTAATTTTCTTATTTTCACTTAATTTGCAGCTGTTAGAGGCTTAAGCCCCACACACACACGCACACACACGCACACACACACACACACACACGCTTGTTAGCCGTCAAGAGCGTTGACGTCCTCATCCTCATGTGGAGGGTTGCCCAAAGTCAACGACGCCTTCGCCAGTTAGACTAATAATAAAAACTTAATACGGTAATCCACTTATGCCACAGCCGACGCACAGTGCTACCAAATTTATTGCACAGTGCTTAGGCTGTGATAAAATTTCGATGAACACAAATTTCGCAACTAAAGAAAATGCAATCTCAGGCGAATATATAACAAATTTGGTTCTAGTTCTTTAGTCCATTTAGAACTAGTTTCGTACTGGCTTAAATTCATTAAAATGATTCCAGTTCCATTTGCATGCTGCCATCTAGTTCCAACTAGTTTCAAACATAAATCTATAAGAGTTCAGTTCATATAACTTTTTTAAAATATGCCTGTCAAATTGCATTTGTATTTTGGGACAACTTGTTCCAATTTGAGTTCTACAAGACTGCAGTTCATATAAATTGAACCAGTGAACGTCTTCAAGTTGAGAACTTCTTTAAAATGCTTCAAGTTCGCTTTGCAACCTGCAGTTTCAACTGACTCCAATATGCGATTCCAATTAGCAGTGCCAGTTTAGAGCCCACTCGAACCACTGTGCGCCTTAGCCACGCATTTGTCCCGCCAGCTGCGCACCGCACCATGGCTCAACTGCGTCTGAGATTTTGCTACATTTCTTCTTTTTTTTATATATTTTTTTTATTTTTGTGTTTTGTGGACTGCGGAGAAAAGGGAAAGCTAAGTGGAAAACCAAAGTCTTGCGGCGCGCACATATTTCGTGTTGCCAACTTAACACTTTTGCTAAGCACACATACGCAAATAAATTATGATGTGTGTGTGTGTGTGTGTGTGTGTGCAAAAACAGTCAACGAGTGGCAAAAGCAAACACTTGGCCGTAAAGAAACCACTAAAAAGAAGAAGAAACTGAAAAAAATAAAATAAAATAAAATAAAGAACTATAAAGTGTTTGAAAGCTGAGACCGTTGACTTTGCGTCGAGCAGCAATTCAATTTGGTCTGAACTAACCGAGTGTATTACTGTGAAAAGGGCGATACTTAAAATAAGCGAGAGCACATTAGAAAGCCAAAGAGAGACAGACAGAGAGAGAGAGAGAGAGAGAGAGAGGGAGAGATAAAGAGAGAGCGTAGCAGATAAGCAGCAAAACTTCGACAGACTGAAAAGAAATTTCAGTGCAGCAAACATTTTTAAAGTAATCAAAGAATTTATTCTTGGTAAATGTCTGAGAAAATATTTTATTTATAAAGAGAGAAACAAGGCAGCTGAAAGCATAAATAGAGAGAATATATATTATTTTAGATTTTAAAATATTATATTTCACTTATTCGATTTTATTTATAGCAAAATTGCACAAAGCAATTTAAAGTTCGTAGCTTCATTCAAGCAACTCTTCATCGTCAAGGAAATTCAACTAGATGGATCGGGCTGACTGTGTGTATGGATGTAGATGTGCTTAATGAGAATTTGAATACTCATAAGATATATAAGTAATAGATTCAGCGTAGCTTTGACCGGCTGACATTCAATGTCCATGAGAGAGAGAGAGAGAGAGAGAGAGAGAGAGAGAGAGTTGAGTCAAGCTACTTTGCTATGGATGTATGAGTCCAGATATTCTACATGATACGAGATATCCGATAAGAGATGTATTAGTGAAGATAGTCTTTAAAGGGTATATGAGTCGAGATACTTTATAAAGGATATATGACACGAGATAAACTATACGACTTATATGAGTCAAATGACTTTATGGAGGATATATGGCTCAAAAAGTGAAATATATGCGCTCGAGTCCTCTCATATCCTTGAAAGCACTTATCCTTAGTTAGCAACTGACCTATTCTACAACCTAAAGATGTTTGCCAAACTACAAACTATGCAGTATAAGACTATATATATAACAAATATTCATATATCTATATATCCAGTCGATTACCAACGAAGTCGTATAGTCTGCACACAGTTGATCCCATACTTGAATTTCATTGAAATCTGTTAATGCTTGCCAAACAGCTTTGATCCCTTTTTTGGCCAGGCTGTGGGAAGCTGTGGGCGCTTTCGGCCGCGCTAAGCCGAGTTGCTTAACAATTGTCGCTGCTTTAGTTAATTTTTGTTTTCCAGCTGGAAAATTGTTTGCTTTTCATTTGCTTTGCTGTTTCTCTGTCCGGCAAAAGTCAACGCATTGGCTTTGAATGCAAATCGGCCAAGAGCTCCAATTTGCATGGCTTCCGTACTTCCTCACTTCCTCACCCTTTCCTCATCCTCATCCTTGTTGCTGTTGTTGCTGTTGTTGTCGGGTCTGCTGTGGCAGCGATAAGGATAAGCCAGCGTTTAGCCAGCCGCGAATGGCGAACAGTCGCCTTGGCGCCTATCGTCCTTCAATTAGTTTAATAACATTGCAATGCTCTTATCTGGCCAACACTCGCACTCGCAGTCGCAGTCGCAGTCCAGCCAACACCTATCCGGCTCTCCGCTAAGCCTCTTTATCGCCCATTTCCCCTTCTTTTCCTTTTTTTTTTTTTTGTTTTCATTTTTCTTTGTGTCTTCATTCGACTGCAAACACCGAGCAGGCAAATTAAAAAATTAATTTCGTATAAAAATTAAAACTCGTTCGTCCTTAAGTCTGCGAAAAGAGAGAAAAGTACCTTGAGAAAGACAGAGAGAGAGAGAGAGAGAGAGAATCAGGCAGAAACATATTGATCTCAAGTATATATATATTTAAGTATTAGGTTAAAGTCTTACCTATAGTACGTATATATCATTTATATCAATATGTTTCTGCCTGATTCTGTCTTTATCGTTTTCCCTCTTAGAATATGAGATAATAATAGTTTATGTTTCTCATTTCTCTCTTCCCCCACTCTCTCTATATTTCATTAGTTTCTCTCTAGCTCTCTATCTCCGTCTCACTCTCTATATCTCTCATTCTTTCTGTGTAGCTGTTTTCCTGGGATCTCTCTCTCTCTTTCTTTCTCTTCATCTTTTTCTCCTTCGCGAGAAAGAGTGCTTGGAAGCGATAGCGAGAGTCAGGAAGAAAGATACGGAGAAAGAGAGCGAGAAAGGCTGAAAGATAGAGAAAGAGATATCCTTCAGCCTCCCTCGCTCTCTTTCTCCGTATCTTTCTCCCTGACTCTCGCTATCGCTTCCAAGCTCTCTCTCTCTCTCTCTCTCTCTCTCTCTCCCTCCCACTCTTTCTCTCTGTCTCTGCGTCTTTCTCGCTCACTTTCCTCAATCTAGCAAGCTCTCTTTCTCTATCCTCATTATATTTTTCATTCATAGTTATCTCTTTCTCTGCCAGTTCCTCTCGCCTACTGACGGATATACATACATATATCCACCGCAATATATTGTTTTCAACTACACGATATCTTCCAGTCTCTCACAAGTTTAATCCTTAATCAGGCTGTTGCTGCTGCTGATTTTCTTTTGCTGGCTTCGCTGGCCACAACAATGTTTGCCTCGACATGCCAGCGCCGCTACCTGGCGTATCTTTAGCCTTTCGCAATCACCGTTTGCGAGTGCCTTTGTGTGAGCACCTACGGACCTACGTCCCATGCCCATGCCCATGCCCATCCCCATCCCCATCCCCATACCCATGTCCATTCCCACTTCTCCGCTTCTCTTCTGTTGCTGTGCTGCACACTCCTAACGGTTTTCGCATTCGGCACGCGCCGTTGGGCTGCTGCTCATTTGGAGCAGCGCCAAATACCGTTGCCAGCGCTCCAAAGTTATTTCACTGCCAGCCTCTCGCACCCTCTCGCGCTTTCTCTCTTTGTCTGTCTCGCTCGCACGCTCCCTTGACCAACTCCAACACACAGAAAGAGGGGCAAAAAAAAGGTAACTGTAATGCGCAAAGTGCAACCAAATGACCTTTTTAATTCGCGGCCATGCACTTTTCGCACTCATTCCTCTCCACTATCTTTCTCGCTCTCACTCTCTCTCTCTCTCTCTCTCTCTCTCTCTCTCTCTATTTCTCTTTCTCTGTCTCACTCTCGCATTCCATGCTGCTTCTAGTTGCTGGCATGTCTGGCGCTTTGGGTGTTAAATGAAATTTGCTGCTTTTGGCGCAAAAGAAAGTTGCAAAGATTTTTAAGCGTGTCGCGCTTTGTTGTTGTTGTTGTTGTTGTTGTTGTTGTTTACCGTTTTACCTGTCTGTGCCGCTGTGCATACACATACTTATAAAGTTGTGTGTGTGTGTGTGTGTGTGTTGTGTAAATGTGTTAATGCGCTTGCCGCGCTGCATTACGTGACACTTGCCCAGCGCCAGTTGCCCTGTCCGTCCGCCTGCCTACGCTCGGCTCCCCCTCTCTGTCATGGCTGCAAATGAAGTCTGCCCGCCGAGTAAGTATGCATGTGTGTGTGTCTCTGTGTGTGTGTGTGTGTGTGTTTGTTGAAATCAGCTTAAGCATTAGTGTGGCCATGCTGCTGCTGCTGCTGCTGCTGGGCAGTCCCAGCGCTCGCTTCCCTTTGCCTTGCCTGCTCGTATTCCTGTCTCTTTTCGTCTTTGTGGCTAAGGTCAAATCCATTTGACTCACTAGCAAATTGCTGCGCCACACTCCAGCTACATCGTTACACCTGACCGAGCGACACACACACACTCGCACACACTGGCACTCGCACACATCGCATGCAGCGCCACTGAAATTAGTGCAAAAAAGTGTCAACGCTGCATTTAAAAATTTTAATGGTTTCGGATACGCTGCCATTTGCCTCAGCTGACCGAAAATAAAGCTGGAAAAAGCATAAAGGAGCAAAAAAAAATAAACAGAAAAGCCAAAATAAAATCAAATAATATAAACTGTCTAACTTTAAGCAGAACATTGTGCTCGCAACATGGCAACATTTCAGATTTTCTGCATGCAGCGAGAACTTTATTTTCGTAGCTCGTCGCTCTTCACGCCCACTCAGCTAATTGCAAACAGACAGAGAGCGCATGTTGCACGCCAAAGGCTATTAATTATTCGAAAACCTTTTTCAAAATTTAACACTTGGCCTTTTCTGTTTGATCCTAATAGATATATTGATTGACTTGCATAACCAGTACACATTTCGCGGCAGATTTCAATATTTTTTAAGGTACAGCTTAAAGTTGCAGTTGCAAGTGAATCTCTGAATCTCTAAACATTTCCTCTGAAGATATACAGCTGTGTTCATAAAAATAGTAGTGCGATTGATTTTGTGATCCATCTATATATTCTGTATACATTCGACAGATAAGTAGTCCTGTTGCCTTTCAGGCAACTTTATCCAAACAAAAATTAATTCAAAATATTTTAAGGCTATGGAAAACGAACGCAGAATATATATTGCTAAGGGCAAGAAAGAGTTATAGCCTGTAGCTATCACAGGTAAAGGTGCGGAAGAAGGAGAGAAATATTAGAGAAAGAGATTGTCAGACAAGAGCCGGTCGAGTAGTTATTGAGGGTGATGGCGTCTGAGACTTCTGCCAGCTCTAGCCAGCTCATTTGGGCTGCAGACGTCTAGCACGTCCAGCCAAGCTGTTAGGGTAAGAGAATCTAGTCTCTCGAGGTATTTTTGCACCTTTAGGTCTAGCTCAAGACTTCTGAATGACTTCTGCAATAGAATTATTGGAGCCGCTTGATTTTCATGTACCAAGAGGCCCCACTGATCTTCCTACGTGGAAAGACTCTTTGCAGAAGTTATTCAAATTGTTGAGAAGTCTTAGTGAAAGAGCTTACTAGCTTACTTGCTAGCTGTAATATGCCACAGCTTTATGTGTTTTTCTTTTTCAAATATAATCTAGTTGAGCTTGAACGCTTTACACTGTTGCAGCTGATGGCGTTCAATGTCGTCCAGCGCGCCTTTATGTGCTGTGATCGCTGGCCAAAGCTGAAGTGGGCAACACTTCAGCCACTTCAGCTGCGCGTAACTTTGGCGGCAACTCATTAAGGCGCAGGTGAGAAAAACGGAATTTACGATGCTGGAAAACTAAGCGCAGGTGCGAGCTAGCGCGAGATCGTCAGCTGCATTCAGGCATCTCAATGGGGTATTAAATGTGAATAGCATCACGTGAGTCGCGCACCACGCCCACGCCCACGCTTACGCCCAATGACGCCCACACACCTGTGTAATTGAGGTTCTCACGATTCGCATTTCGTTTTTATTATCCCGAAAGCCAAATGAAAATTCCACGGTGACGTTTTTTATGCTGTGGGCCGCCGAGGGGCGCTAATAAACAAATAAGTGGGCGGGGCAGGCGCAAAACAGACGCTCAATTAAGGCTATTAACATTACAGGGACGCACACACACAAACACACGTACGCGCTGACGGACAACTGTTAAGGAGAGCAAAGCAGAGAGAGAGAGAGAGAGAGAGAGAGAGAGAGAGAGAGAGAGAGACAGTCAACCATTGGCAGCCATTTGGTTTTATGGCTCGCTCTATAAAAATTCCTTAGTTGAAATTTATTTGCGCCATTAGACGCGCATTAGAGGCAGTACCCAGCGCAGCCAGCCACGCCCACCAGCCATGGGCGCAATGATTATGCAGCCTAGCAAGTGTGCTCGAATACCCAGGGATCTATCAAAGCAACGAAAAAAGGGGTATAGCAAAGGCAAAGACAAAGGCTGAGGCAAAAGTAGTACAATGAAATGAGTTGACGATTTATATTGATGATATACAGAGAGAGAGAGAGAGAGAGAGAGGCAGATAGAGAGGGGAGATAAACAGAGAGAAGGATAGAAATTTGCACTCTCTCAGTTATACAACAATTTGAGCTCGACTCTTCTACAGCGTATCTGTTAGTGCATCAGCCGAGGCAAGTCATCTGCCAAGTGAAAGGGGCAATCGGAGCTGGCGCTCAAGTTGGAGCTGAAGTGGAAACGTTACCCTCGGTGCAATTGAAGTAGTCTCTGCCTTGCAAATTCAATAAGTCAAGTTCAAGTTTCTGTCGCTCGCCCAATTTTGGTTTATTTATGAGCGATACAAACGAATAAATTAGGCACAGGCAGGGGGCAGGCGGCAGGCGGGCGCGCTCTGGAGGACGTTTATCGGCCTACTAATACACACACGACACATACACACACACACACACACACACACACACACACACACAGTTGCGACGTGCGTTAGGTTATTCGGTTGTTTAGTTGGCCGCCTCGGGCTGATTCCCGCTTAACCCATTTACGGGGGGGTCATTCGTCAAATTGGCCATAAAAACGCTTAAGCCCACAATAAAAACGAAGCACACAGCAAACAAAATGAACGATAGGCAAAAATAACACAGCCAAAGAAAAGAAACTGCAAAGCAAGAGAAAGAGAGAGAGAGAGAGACAGAGAGTGAGGTAGATAGATGGCCGACCCTTCATTATAGGAAATGAGCTCACAATACACCGAGACTGCTATGCTCTTACCGCAAAGAGTTGTCAACATTAAGCTAAAGCTAAGCTATATCTAGATTATATATACTATATCTACGAGTATAGAGAGAGAGAGCCAGTTAGCTTCAACTCTAATCTCAGTTGCCTATGGCAACCTTTCAGAGTCTAACTCTGGCTGTAGAGCATGCCAGTCGTCACTGGCAGGCCGACAAGGCAATCGGACAAATGGGATGGACTAGGATTTTGGTAGGGCTTACACGAAAGGTGCTTGATCGAAAGACAACAACAAACAGAACAGCAGCAGCAACAACAACACTGAACACAATGCAATCGATTATGTCAAATCCTAAGAGCACATCATTAGCTGTCCCGGCACAGAGCCTTTAGCCCAGCTTGGGCTGCAGTGGGTGGGTCAGAGTGCGTGCCTAATGTCAGCACATAATGAATATGGTCTGGGCCCGGAAATCCGTTTCGAAAACTGTTTGCCAAATCGTCTCACTGGCTGCTCGGCTGGGAAGCGGCGGCCAGACAGCGACGGCCGCCGGACGACGGCCGACGGGCGACGGCGACAGCTTAGGGCTAACGAGCTAGTGCGGCACAGTGGAACCAGTCTATCGATATGATATTTGGCCATAGAACACAGAGTCTATTTATCTAATTAACATTAGCCGAGAGAAATTACTTGAGCGACTCCACATGCATAACTTCTGATAGCGCATCAGACGACGTAGCAATTCGAATTCATGCGTTTGCCTGGCCACATTACAGAAACGGAGAATTATTAGCCGAGTGGTAAATGCCCATATAAATGCTCCTCACAATCAGTCTCTCTCCCTCTCCCTCTCTCTTTCCCTCTCTCACTCACTGCTTGCAACACATTTCCTTTACACTGACCCACATGAGCTTTGAATTAGTTGCAGCAGACGGCTAAGCAAATATTGCACTGCCAGTACGACCTCCCACCCCTTCCCCCACCCTCATCCCCTCTGTATGTGTGCGTGTCTTCGTAGTTTATTGTTGTTAGTGCTGGTTGCACTATGCGGTTAGCATTAGTTGCAGCCACGCGCATGCGATCGTAGCGGAAGACAGCAGCAAGTTGTTTTTTTTTTGTCGTTCACATACTCTGTAGCCCGCAGACAAGAACCAGACCAGACGAGGTCACACTGAATGGGGCAACGGGTACAGGGTATCTGTGAGCTGTGCCGGCAGCAGCGACGAGGGCTTGTCTGGCTGGCTAGCTGGCTGGCTGGCTGGCTGGTTTGACTGCAGCAAATGCGCCTGTCAAGCCATTGCCACAACAAACACTCAAAGGCTGAAAGGCTTTTCGCTTACAAGTGGCAACCGGAAGTGTTGTGCGACTCAAGAACCCACTCAGCAGGCACACACACACACACACACACATACACGCATACGCACACACATGCACACGCACGCACGCAGCTAGCAGATGGCAGCGGGTAGCCGTTATGAGGATAGGGTAAAAACGCCAGCAGATGGCAGACATGTTGATAGGTGGAAATTGAGGCGATTTACTTTTCAAAATAGGCTTCATTCTGCACAAGTTTTTTTTTCTACTACTACTACTACTACTACCACTTCTTCTCCTTCTTCTTCTTCATCTTCTCCCTTTTTCACTTAAAGTACAACTAATGTACACAACTTGTTGAGGCAACCCTCGAAGCACTGGAATCCCACTCAATGCTTGACCCAACTGAATAGCTGAATAGCTGAATAGCCCATCCGATTTGCGAACGTGAACACCTCGCTCGGCCGGCCAGCTATAGGCATATAATTTGCAAAATATTAACAAGTCAAAGGTAAGTCCCGCTAGCCACATTAAGGACTTTGTCATTATTTATTAATCGAGCAAATGTTGCCAGCGGAATAATTGAAATTTGCGATTAATATGCGCATAACATGAATTATAATAGTGCAGACAGTAAAACGTTTACGAATGCTGCATAAAAACGGGGGCAGCACCAGGTGTGCTGAGGCGTGTGAGTGAGTGTGTGGAAGCAATCCAATTGCCAGCGGCTAGATATCTTGATAGGCGGCCATATTAAATGGCCATAAATAAAAGCGAACTATAAACAATAACAGCGGGCAATAAATGGGCCAACTAAAGGGTATTGGCGTGTCGGCTACACAGCGTCGGTAGCTTTTCAACAAAAACTTCTCTTAATTAAGCGTCGTCTGTTTTATGGGCGCCAATTTCCTCGAAACAAAACAGCCAAAGTAAAACTTGTGCCGAAATTTATGAAAATGACTTTGCCCAAAATAAATAAAAAGGGGGAGCCGAAGGCAAGCGAAAGGCGAGAAAAGGCGAGAAAAGGCGAGCAATATGGATGGAAAGGTGTTCGGCCAGAAGATGGGCGTCGTCTGGGCGTTGACCAACAAACTAATCACAATAATCACACTGAAATAAAATTAATAAAAATGCGTGGCCCGTTGGCACGACAGGCAACATTTAAGAACATAAATAAAAATTAGCAAAATCCAACAACAGCAACAACAACAACAACAACAACAAAGACTAAGCAAATAGCAAGAAGTCGACGAGCGAGCGTTGCAGCTGGACACGGTCTGGGGGCTAGGGCTTGGCTCTGTGGCTGTAATAAAAGCCACAAATATAAAGAAATTACACAAGCTGGCGGGCAGAACTGTTCCTTTGGCAGCCACACTCATACACACACACACACACACACACACACACACACACACAGTGAAAAAGTTAAAGCAGCTGGCGAATAAACGAAAAACTAATAAAAAGCCTTTGACCAACTCGACGCAACAAAAATATGAACGCAGCCCGTAAATGAGCCAGGCCGAGGACCCAAACCCAAACCCAAACCCAAGCACAAGCCCAAGCCCCAACCACGACCCCGACACGAAGCCGAACCCTCGGCTGCTCACCTGGCGCCTAATGACGACGCTGGCAACGTCTTTGGCTCCACTTGCTCTCTAATTGAAGTCAACGAAACTTCCGATCATAAAAATAATTAACTTTTAGTGTAAAATGCCAGCAAATGGAAATGAAAAAAGATTTTGCATTGCCAGCCAGCTAGACAAGTGGGCGGCGTTTGCCACCTATTGAGCACGCAGCGCTGCTTTGATCTAAGCACAACTCTTGTTAGCTTTGGTGCCAGCTGAACGCTGAACGGAACAGAATAGAGAATGCTAAATGAAAAGTTATCTGAGTGAGGGGAGTGCCCGACTAGGAAATACTAAACCCTGTGGCATTGTAGCTTATATATATGATATCATATATTATATATGATATGTGATATATGATAAAGGATATGGGATATAGTATATATAATATATGATATGTGATATATGATATATGTCATATATTATATGATAGATGATGTATGATATATGATGATATATGACTCCATCTGCTAGGTCATGATATATATATACTCATCAAATTTCAAGTCTAGTTATCTCTGAAACAGACAAATAAACTGACGGACAGAAGGACAGGACATCGGACAAATTCCTATTCGTCTGCTCGGCCTACACCTACGTCTACTTCTGCCTGTAGCACACACTTTAGCCAAGTCAACATACATACCTCTAACTTTCGCTTTCAATGGCTTTCAGTGCATGTAAAACTCAAAGACTAAGCCCATCTAGGCTACTCGGCTTATACTGATCAATGCGCTGTCGGACAATTAATTGAAATGTCCAAATAGTTCATACTTTAAACCATAAATTTATAACAAACTACAACTTAATCAACTTAAAGACACAAATTGTTGGCCAAAGTCCAAATGCGAAGTCATTTTGCTAACTCGAGGGAACTTTTGGCATAAATTGCATTTAATTTATGCACATTTTGCTGTGGCCGTCCCCCCAAATAAAACAATAATGTTGCAACAAGCTACTCGGGCTATTGAACAACAACAACAACAACAACAGCAGCAATAATAATTGACAATATTAATAAGGTTTGTGTCAAGGCCGAGCGATTGTAATAAATCGTGCAGAAGTCATAGATGAAGGTGAATGAGGATGCGAGACTCAAAGATTTAATGGCCGCTCCTGCATGTCCTGGCTGGCTGGCTGGATGGCTGGCAGGCACGTGTTCACTGGCGCGGCCAATTAGTCTTGAAATGCACGAAAAATTTAATTAACATTTTCAAATGCTTTGCATGCCCAGCTCAACTTGCTCACGCACACACACCTGTGTATATGCATGTAATTTGTCCAACTGTCGTTTAGAGCTTAAGCAGCAACAGCAACGGCAACAGTAACAGCAGCAGCAGCAGCAGCAGCAGCTCAGATGATTACTCTCTCACCAGCTTTGGCCTTAAGCCCAAAGTTCCTACTCAGCAGCAGCCACGCCCCGTCCTGCCCTGGCTACACCTGTCGCATATAGTTGCTGTGCAAATTCAATGGAAACTAGTTTTTATGACACATAAACTGTAACATGGCAACAATTGTGCTACACCCACACACGCACACCCACACACACAGCTGCGGTTGCTACGTGCTCTAATACGCCCCAAAGCTTTTGGCCCCGATGTTTGCCCAGCGGTTTTTGGAAGTAAAAAGTTCAAATGCAAAATGAAAATTAAATACAAATGCCAAGTACTCAACTACCAGAAACTGCGCCCAATCCAAATCCCTCTCTCTCTCTCTCTCTCTCTCTCTCTCTTTCACTCTGCGTGTGTGTGTGTGTGACTTTTAGCCAAACAAAATGTTATATTTTGACAAACATTTGTGCCGCTTAAATTTGGTTGAATACACGAAAATGCTGTTCGTTCTGGTTGCTCTCGCAGTCATGACCCAACACTGATCATTATCATCGTCATTATCATTTTCATCATCATCCCAATTCATTGGGTACTTCGTTGCACTTATGTAGTCAATTTGTTAATCTCAAAGTTTAGTTTTTGTGGCCAGGCCGAGTAATTCAATTGCAATTGGTAGTGCATTAAGTCAAGTGCAAGGTGCACTGCACGATACTCTGTAATTTAAAGGGGGAAATGTCATTGTCATTGTCATTGTCATTGTCATTGTCATTGTCATTGTCATTGTCATTGTCAATGACATTGTCATTGTCATTGTCATTGTCATTGTCATTGTCATTGTCACTGTCATTGTCATTGTCATTGTCATTGGCATTGGCATTGTCATTGTCATTGTCATTGTCATTGTCATTGTCATTGTCATTGTCATTGTCATTGTCATTGTCATTGTCATTGTCATTGTCATTGTCATTGTCATTGTCATTGTCATTGTCATTGTCATTGTCATTGTCATTGTCATTGTCATTGTCATTGTCATTGTCATTGTCATTGTCATTGTCATTGTCATTGTCATTGTCATTGTCATTGTCATTGTCATTGTTATTGTCATTGTGGACGTACTAGCGTATCTTTACATTGTCAGACGCACTTGAAATTCATTGTTATCAGGCATGACTCAAGTTCTCTCCTAACTACATCTCCGAAACTCCATGCAATATTCTCAACTACACTTTGTTCTCACTTGGCTCAACAAAATATTCTCACATATTTCTATTCGAAGTTTTCTAAATCTCACAAATCGCTTTGCCAAACGAATCTGCGGTTAAGTTCGGATTTACCAAGTGAAGTTTGCAATTGATGGGGTCAGTGCAGACGCTTTATGATTGTCCAGTTCGTTGCTCTTGCCGCACTCACTCACAGACACACACACACTTATACACACTCTCGATGTTTGTTTCGCCCAAGACACAGATAAAATTAAAATAACACAACAAAAAAAGTAAGTAAAAGAAGAAACTTTACCTTGCCAAAAGTTTTCGTGTGTGTCTGTCTACTGTAACTCCCGTTTCCTTTAGTGTCTGTGTGTGTGTCTGTGTGTGTGTGTGTGTGTGTGTGTGTGTGTGTCGGGTTGTGTGCTTGTTTGCATGTGTCTACTGTACCAGCGAATGAGATTTTGTTAATATTTAAACAAAGGTCGCCGCCATTCGCAATGTTTTTGTTGTAGTTTGTGCTGTTATCGTCCCTTAGGCCTCACAATTTTTCATCTGGCATTGTCTGCTCAAAAATTTGCGCGCTCCTCAGGTTTGGGGTCGCTTTCGAGTGCGCAGCGTGGGACGCGGCTTGGTGGGCGGGGCAGGGCAATGGGGACGGGGTCATGGAGCTGAATGTGTTTTGTTTTAGTTGCTAGCTCCACCTGCTGCTCGCTGCTCGCCGCTCGCATCGCCTGTGTCTGATGTCCTTTGTTGTCCTGCTCGCTGCTGGGCTATGGGTCTTTTATAGTTGTTGCCTGATTTGCTGGCACCATTTCGATGGCATTTGCAGCTCAAAACGCGTTCCGCGAAACCGAAAAGCAAAAGACAATTGAAATGAAAAATGAATTAAGACCGCATTCTTGGCTTTGTTCACTTCTCATCAAAGCTAATTGTTAAGCTGGAGTGTTCTGTGTGAAGTTTCAACTGGGAGTTTCGGCTTATTGGAACGCCCAACCGTGTAATATTTGTGTTTTGTTTCCCACCTGTCTTTGTCTTCGGCGCTCGTGCTGCGTCATTTGGCTTGGCTTTTATTATTATTATTTTTACGAGCGCGTTTTCTGTTCTTTCATTTTCATTTTCTTTGCGTTGTTTCTGTGTGTGTTTGTGTGTGTGTGTTTTTTTTTTGTCACAATATAATGGAATTTATTTTATGGCCAACAGGTAGAAAATTTGTTGTCCTCCTGCGTTTGGCTAATTTCGCTTTTACTATTGCCCAGCCAAAGGCCAAGGGCCAGAGAACATCGTATATAAGTATAAGTACGCGCATAATGTTGGCCATATGTTTTTTTTTTGTTCTTCTTTTTTGTTTTTTCCTTTCACTTTCGCCCGTCATTGGGGCATGGGGCCGGCTGCCTTATGCTGCAATATTTTTTAATGCTCCAGCCGGGGGCGTAAAAGAAAAGCAACAACAACAAAAACAGCAACAACAACAACAACAACAACAATATGAAGAAACATCGCGACATCCGAAGACAATTAAAATTTATTCAACGCTCTTAAAAGCGTGACTGAAGAAAATATAAACATAAATATGTAATAAGCGAGGCTGGAGACGAGCCCCAAAATAACGGGACACACACACACAGAGAAGAACGACAACAACAACAACAACAAAGAAGAGGAAAAAAAAGAGCAGCTGAAGAAGAAGATGAAGCAGAAAGGGACGCTGCCTTAGGCCCACCCCGACCCTCACCTGTGGGCATTATGCGATTTACATTAGCGTGTTAATACAATTAAAAAGTCGGTCCAGGCAGAACAATGAATCTTCTGCTTCTGCTTCAGCTTCAGCTTCTTCTTCATCATCTTCTTCTTCTAATGCTTTGCCCACCTGTCAGCAAAATGAAATAAAATTAAAAATGCTTTTATTTTGTGCGCCTATCCCATGGGCCTATCACAACCTCCACCTGAACTGCGGCCGGGCTGGCGATGATTAGTTAAAGCCGCAGCTGAAAAATATGCGTGCTACAGCCAATGTTCGGCTTTATGGCCAACGTTTAACGTTTGTCTAAGCTGAAATTCTTGAAAATGCACGAAACTTTGCAGATTTTCAATTAGAATTTTGATTACAAATACTACTGTGAGCAGACTTTAGAATGGGCAATAGTATTTAGCCAGATTATCTCAGCTAGCAGATAAATCTGAGCAAGGAAGGTATGAAAACTTGATGAATATCGCAGCTAAGTTTAGCTGTGTATCTTAGCGCTTAGCGCTTCGATCACAAATATTGTTAACAGACTTCAGAATGTCATTTAGTATAGCTAACAACTGAGCTGCTCAAAGGCAATGAAATCATGAAAGCTTCATGAATATCTCAGCTAAGCTTAGCTCTGACTAAGGCAAGCCAAAGGACTCGACTAGCCCAATCACTAAAATAGTAGTGAAATGCATTTAGTCTGTAAATCTATGCCAAACACTTAACTTATAGTTATTAAAGTTAACTACTTGAAGTAGTCGACCAGGAGGTTTCTGTTGGGCTCGGCTTGCGCTGAAATTGTCATCAGTTAACAGGCAATCGATTTATGGGCAACACCTTGACGACCTGAGCGTTGCCTGAGCGACTCTCGATGGCCAATTTATGTCTCAGTTTATAGTTAAAAGTTCGCTCAAGCAGAAAACAACAGCAATTGAGTGCAGGTGGAGCCATCAACGCCCCCATCATTTGCCTGCGTCTCAGCTTTGCGCCTTTGAGGCGAACAAAGTGGCCTAAACAAATATAAATAGAGTCTGTCCGTCAGTCGGCGCTGGAGAAGTTTCTGACAGCGGCGGTTGGGGGGACTTGATTTGGATGCGCGTTAGGCGAGCTTTGGCTGTCGCAGATTAATTTGCTTTAGTTTTTCTTTTTTCTCTTTTTTTCTTTCTATGTGCTAAGCGCACAATTTAACCTTTGTACTGCGCTCTCTCATCTCTCATCTATCTTGAGCTCGTCAACTTTGTGTCACCTTTTGTGAACTGCCTGCCGTGCATATTTCATCTCGCCCAATCTCGGCCGGCCCAAAATCAACAACAACTTTAAAACACTTTGCATTTATGCGACAACTGCTCGGCTGGCTGCGCTGTCGCGCTGCTTTGTCTAACTGGCATACACTGCGCTAGCTTAACCGATTCCAGCCAGGCGCTAGGCGCCAGGCGTCAAGCTTTGCCATAAATCATTCTGGTGCCGCGTTGCCGCAGAATGACACACGCTTGGACAGCATGCCTATGCGCGCCATGGCCAGCAGGTGCTGCCACCCCCCCCCCCCCCTCTCCCCCTGCTTCCCTGCCCCAGTCGAGCTGTTGTTTACAGTTTTCCTTTCGTTGCTGTTGCTGGCGAGGCTCACAAATTGTTTGACTGTCGAGGATTCAACAAATTGGAAAGTGTTCACAAGTAGCTTCGCACGTGCCAGCTCCGCCCACACATCGCTCATAGCTGCGCCGCCCCCCCACCCCAGCCACCGCTCTCTCGTTGGCTGTCCGCAGCCATTTAATAATAAAAATGTGAACAAAAGTTTTTGGCGGCTTTTCGTTGAGCTCTCCATTATTTATATAAAAATTTAAATTAAATAAGATTAATTCGGGGCCTCGACTGATGCTCCTGCTGCTCCTGCTCCTGCTGCTGCTGCTGCTGCTGCTCCTGCTGCTGCTCCTGCTGCTGCCAGCTCAACAGCTCTCCAAAAAATTCACAAGTTTAGCTCTAGTCCGGCCATGTCCAACTTTGCGGCAGTCACAGTTACGGCTTTCACTTTGACTTCGAGTGGAATGCCAGTTATTGTTGTGGTCTCTGTTTGTTGTCGTTGTTGTTGTTGTGCGCGTGATTTTGGTCACTTTGAGGCAACTTTTGCATAATTCCACTCAACGCCCACTTGAAGATGACTAATGATGCTGCTCTACAGCCAGCCCAGCACAGCCCAGCCCAGCACAGCTCAGCAGCAGCAGCAGCAGCAGCAGCGAGAGGCCAAATATGCCGCAAATATGTCACATTTGTCTAGTGACAGGCAGCCGCAGCGTCGACCACTTCAAACTTCAATTTAGCACCCAAAACCCCACATACACACAGAGTGAAGAGAGTGTGGGAAAGTGTGGGCGACTGGCAGACAAACAGTTGGAGCTTACGTGACGGTGATTTTTCTAAGCTGTCATCCGCACTGGACAAAAGAGACGCAGTCAGTCCATGGCGCTAATTGTCAGTCGAAAACTATGCCCATTTACGCTGCTGTGTTGTTCTGCAATTTGTAAGCGACGCTATTTCGACAGCTAATGAATATAATCAAATAATACAAATCTATGGAATACATGGATAAACATTGACGAAATTCTCTGTGAGCGCCACAAAGTATGCAATGGAAATTGGAAATCAAATAATTGGCGAAAATGCAATTGGAAATTTGCTTGTTAAGCTAAAACAAATTAGAATCGAAACTGGCATGCGAATTGGAATATGAATTCGAATTGGTATTGGAATTGCAACGGCTGTGATTGATGTGCAAAATGCGAGAAATATTGCGACAAATCAAATTGTGAACATGGGCGGAGGCGGAGGCGGAGACGGGAGCGAGAACGGGGGCGGGGGCTTAAAACAAATGCAGGCAGGTGCAGAAAATGAGTATAAAAAAATAAGAGAGAGAGAGAGAGAGCGAGAGGGGACAAGGGAGAGTGAGAGCGAATGAAGGATGGCCCCAGCTCGATGCAATTAGTGACAGCCTGCTAAATGCGCCGCCAGGTGGCGCCAGCCCATTTTTGGTGTCAAGTTTGTTGCGCTAATGAACAACAAACTTGAACAACTTCTACAGCTGGCTAGCTGTAGGTGGGGCGTTGGGGCCAAAGATGAAGCAACTGCAACAAAAACCATCCACAAGAAGGCGGACAAATTAAATGAAAAGCAATTAAAGCACTTAAATGCAAGTTGGCCAGGTGATGTTTCCACTACTTTTCCCCTCCGCCGTCCATTTCATTTCACTGAAGAACCAGAAATGAAGAAGAAGCAGCAGCAGCAGCAGCAGCATCAGCAAAGAACGAAAAAACAACTAAACTGAATCGCAATTTGTAGCTGGAAACGAAATTGGAAACCATAACCGAAAAGTTGGACATGCAAATGAGTGGAAGACTTGAAGGGCAGGAGCTGGGGCAAGGAGCTGCAGGTAACATTCTGCGCATCGATTGGTTTCGCATCAGCAGATGGGATTATGCCAGTTGCCTGGCAGGAGGCGTGGCAGCGTGGCAGCGTGGCGACGACTGCTGCAATTTTCGATAAATTCGTGGCTCAGAAGATGTCGCAGGCGCGGACGAGATAAAGACGGCGACGGCGACAGCGACAGCGGCAGAGATAGAGAAAGGGAGTGGGGGAGGGGGAGAAACAGAGGCTGAGGCAGCAGCAGCAGCAGCAGCAGCAGATAAGTATAAAAGTATTTCATTCATTTCCATAATTTTAATAAAATTGAAGAAAAATATTCAAGGCAGTGGCACAAGCCAAGCCAAAAATAAAGAAAAATACCTGAAAAACGAAATGGAAAATGTGCGGCATGTAATGACTAGCTGGGAAAACCGCTTGCCGTCAGCTGCACCGTGGTTCCCGTTAAAGTTGACTTCAACTATGGGAAACTAGAATGCCATTGTCTCATTCTCATTCCTTATCGCATTCACATTGACATTCTCATTATCTCTCTCACTCTCTGGATAATTGTTAGTAGTATTAGAGTGAAGAAGCAATCCAAATGAGGTAATATCTGCATACGTTGCCTCACTGTATTGTGTCTTAAGCTGCTACCAATCTGGCTCTTACCTGCTAGTTCCCATCCAGCCGCCTTCCCCCGTCTATGGTACGTTGGCATGCATGCGGCGCCATTTGCCTCGAAATCCGGATCCATTGCTGTGCCAACCGAGCTACCGGCCACCATCGACCAGAAATCCAGCAGGCAACCCACCTAATATCCTAACCTCCTCGGCATCTGTGCACGCCCTGTCACCAAATGACATAATTCAGTTGCTGGTAAAGTTTTGACTGATGCTGATGCTGCCATACGTTGTCCTTGTCCCACTCTGCCGCTGTCATTGCTAGCCTCATTCGTGCTTCTGCTGCTGCTGCTTCTGCTGCTGCTGCTTCTGCTGCTGCTGTTGTATGGTAAAGTTGAACGTTGAATTTTGATGTTCGTTGATTGCCATCACCCATCTGCACACTTGTTTTCGAAGATATGTCACCAGGTGTAGCTGCGCATTTAATCCGACCAAAAGTCGCAACATCAACAGCCAAACGTCAGACGTCAGTATTTCGCCCGGACCACGGCCCGGCCATGGCTGCCCGCCAGGCACTTGTAAATGTCAAAAGTCGAGTTGAGCCGGCGCTGTGGCAGCTCCAGCAGCACCAGTAGCTTGTAACATATACCTGCTGCTCATCCTGCTCCTGCGGCTGCCTCTGTCCACAATGCAAACGACTTTCACTTGAACTTACTCGTATTTGTGTCATGTTACCCATACGCCGCGTGGGCCACACTCAGAGCGAAAACAACAAAAATACCGAAAAAAAAAAAACAAAAACAAAAAAACCAATGGCAGAAAATTCTAATAAAACACAAATTAAAATGCTGAAAAGTTCAATGACACCCGCAGGCGATGCACGATTCCCCCTCATCCGCTTCTTAGCGGCTGAGCGGCTGAGCGGCGTATTCAGGATCAGAGCTCCATAAAAACCTCTTTTCTTGTGTTTCCTGTTTATGCCGGCGTAGACAACTTAGTTACAAATTTGTGTGCACAAATAGATTAGATTCGAAGAAGCGCTGAATGAAACTTGATGCGATTTCGAGTCTATGCTTTGGGAAACATTTCCAAATTGTATTTAAGTTCTTTAAAAAATGTGAAAAAATCTAAAAACCAGTAAAGCTTTAAAGATAGTTCCTTTAAAAATCTGATATATTTTTTTATGGCTAAGGCAATATCCGTAAAGCTTCAACAAGACTTGAAATATTTTTTTGATATTTTCTAAAATTTTAAAAAAAATTTCAAATCCTAGTAAAACTTTAAAGATGTTTTCAGAAACATAAAAAATTTTCCGTAGGAATTTGGATGGTTATGCAAACTTCCTTAAAGTTTCACTAAGAATTGAGATTTTGATTGACTTTAAAAGATTTTTTGAAATTAAAAAAAAATGTAGTTTATTTAAATAATTTTTAACAAAATTTTAAACTCTTGATAACATCTTGCAGATGTTTCAGAACCTTAAAAAAAAAAAAACATTTGTATAATATTTGTATAAATTGCATAGTTAAGAAAACATACTTAAAGTCCTACTAAGACTTGAGATTTTTAAGTTTTTTTTTATTTTTTTTTTTTAAGTTTTTTCTTTTAGTCAAAGTAAGTCAGGCCTGCGGCAACAGAGTAGAACTTTAAGCGAATCTGTCCAGTCCATAGTTTTCGCGCTTGAAACACATCAATTTTGATGCAAATGCTCACTTTTGACTTCAAACTTTGTTTGTCTAGCCCATGCATACATTGCAGGCTGATAACAGGGTATCGAGCAGCCGTTCAATGCACTTCAAACAGTCTCAAGCTTAGCGCCTACTTCTGGCTGCTGTCGTTTACAAGCTGATGCGCAATTAATATGGCAAATCATAAGACGTCGCCAAGCGCAACCTGAGCTGCTTCACACCCATTTGATCTTGGTCGTGCGTGCCGTTTGAGAACATTTGAAGTTAGAGCACCCGCACACGCATACACACGCACAGACACGCGCGCCCACACGCATAACCCTAAACCGCTGCGGGTCAAGGTTGATGCCGCGCTGGCCTCTGCATATGAGCGGCCCGCCTCAAATTTGCTGTGGGCGTGGCAGGCTCTTTTTATATTTATGGCCACTACGTGTTGTAATGGGCGTGTTGCTTTCTGGTTTTCCATTTTTTTTTAGAGGTTTGTTTTTCCCCATTTCGTTTTTGTTTTTGTTTTTGCTTTTTTCATTTTAAGAGCCAAAGCGACAACATAAAACAGTCGTCAAATTTATTAAGTGACATTTTGCCAAGCCAAAAAACAACAGCAGCATAAAAAAGACATTTGTCGGACACACACACACACACACACACACACATGTGCAGTTAAAAAAAAAACAGAAGAAGAAGAAGAAGCTAGCTAGGGGTTGGCTGGGGATAGAGGGAAAACGAAAAACTCATTTCAAGTTAATTAGACGAGCGCGGAATAACAGTATATGCTGCAGAGCAAAGCAGAGGAGAAGCGAGGAGAGGCGGGGAGAATGAGAAGCAGAAGACGAAGCAGAAATAGCCATAAAGAAAGATAAAGAGCGAGAGAGAGAGAGAGAGAGAGAGGCAAACCCATGCAGAAACAAAAATTTCGTTACGCAAAAAAAAACAACATATAATAAAAAGAGATAGAGATAGAGAGAAGGAGAGAACGAGAGAAGAGCATAATGAAATTGTTGGCAGAATTGCTCGGGCTATAAATTAAATATTAATTAATTGGCCAGTCTGTTGGTGGCCGAAAAAAAAAAAACAAATAAAAAAAAAGAAAGGCAGCAACAAAAAATAAATAAAAACGCAAAGAGAGCGAGCGAGAGCGAGAACGAGCGAGAGCGAGAGCGAGCGAGCAAACGGACGCGCTTGAAGGCCGCTCTGGCCGGGGCATGTCGCGGCGCTTATTTTGCATTTTCTAATTGCTCATCAGGCGTATGATTGTTACATTTGGGCCTTGCCATCTTGGCTAATTGCATTTTATTTCATTTCGCTCGCCCTATTGACGACAATTTGCTGGCAATTCAATTCGCTCCAACTTGCCCCCATGCACCCTCCGCTCCGCCCAACCAAAAAAAAAAAAAAAAAAAAAAAAAGTCAAACAGAAAACATTTTCCCAAGGCTTGTTAAAGAAAATTGTTGCTCCGCTTTGTCCGCTAATTGCATTGAAACAGTTTACATATTTAGTGGTCCCTTAGCGGGCCAGCCTTCTTCTTCTTCTTCTTCTGCCTCTTCCACCCAGCCCACATTGTTTTCCCATTGCTTTCGCTTGGCTTGAGAATTCGATTTGTCGCTATGCTTTTCGCATTTCCCTTTGGCCAGCGATCCAATCAATCACCCCCAAACATCCTTTTATTGCATTGTTTCATTGCCCTTTATCCGCACAGACAGCTTGGAAAAATGAACAGCAAGCAGTCCACTTAAATAGCTTCATGACGTTTAACTTTGATCGATTGCCCAGTAAATATGGCCAAGTATATATGTATGTATGTTATATACATATAATATAATATAATCTGTGAGGCTAAGGCCGTGACAGCGCATATAATGGCTTGATAAAGTCTTAAATACTCGACTTTTAGCGCCATGGCAGAGGCTGCGCGCACAGCGAATTGGCTTAAGCAAGTTATGAAGAAGGCAAAGCACTGAATATTTCGATAAGCTAATAAATAAAGAATTGTTCCTTGAGGCTGTTCTTTAACTAAGTGACCTTGGTCCTTGGTTCAGACTCAACAGACGATTCAATCTAGTCCAATTCCATTGTCTGTCAAATAGCACGCGCCATCTGCTTGCTGAAATCGATAAAAATCGATATGAAACTTGAGTTTTGTTGGACATCTGTAAAAACCTATTCGTAATCGATCAATTCTATTTAAAATCATCGATATGTCTACACTTCTTACCAATAACTTCTAAAATTTACAGCTAATCGATAACTATCGACATTAGGCTTGATCTATTAGCTAACGATATTATCGATAGCTTTCTGTATTTCCACCAAATCGATTGGAATCGATATGGAACTTCAGTTTAATTGACAATTTTCATAGAAAACTTTTGCATTTACCCAAAAACGATATAAAGTCTTAAATATTTCATAACTATTAATCGGTAACTTCGTTCAATTAAACCGAAATGATTACAATCGACATTAAGCTTTATGTATAAGCTAACGCTATCATCGATTTCCATTCTCCTTCATTTATACGATATTGATTCTAATCTAATTGATTAACTTCTATATATTCGATAGCTTTGTTATCGATAACCCCAACTATATCAAACAGTTGAGTACATCTCTCTGGACGTCTAAAGCGCACTGACTAGACTAGGCTAGAGCGCGTTTTCTTTTCCTTGCCAACATTTATTTCATTCATATTCAATTGGTATTCGTATGATTCACTAAATACTATAAAACAAATTCGGATAGTATGAAATAGATCACTAAATACGCTAAATTTTAAGAAAATCAGCTATTCTTAGATAAGTTGAAATAAGACACATTTCATTTCATTCACCGAAATTTGGATTTATCATTCACCAGAATTTTTGCATACTTAGGATTTGAAATGATTTTTAGTACTTTCAAATTTTAAGCACAGATAGAGATAGAGATTACTCAGGTGCAAAGCTTGATTTACTATTTGCGCGACATCTCAACTGGTTAGAAATGATTGTATCAAAACATTTAGGACTCTCTCTATCTCTCTATCTCTCTTTTACATTCTGTTTCTCCCGCCATCTTTCTGTTTGTAATTAATCCTGTGTAAAGCGTACATCCGGAAACTGCTGGCTGACATCGTCGAACAAGGGCTTTTGATCGCGCCTGAGCAGACCCAATAACTTGATGGCTCTGTGACGCGTCTTATCATCCGGCAGCTGGCGCTTCTCCAGGGACTCGAGCAGCAGCTGTACCGTTTGTCTGAGATGTGGCTCCAGCACAATGGGATTTTTCTCATAGAGATGTCGCATGGCCTGAATAACGTAAAAGTACGCACCAAATTCATTGCGAAAGGGTAGATTCGCATAGAGCAATGCCAAGGTGTTCTCCTTGGAAATGGAGTCGGTGCTGAGGATCATGCGAGCCACAACCGCACTGACCAGCTCCCGCTCTGTGCTAGACAGCTTGGAATTGACATCGAGCGCCTCGATGAAGACCGCGGACGTGGCCTTCACAATGACCTCGGCACTGTCCTTGTCCTTGCAATGGCTGAGTAGCCAGTGCACCAGATGAATGGCAAATTCGCGGACATGCGGCTTATCGCTCATCATACAATCGATGGCGCTGTAGCAGAGCACATCGTAATACTGTTCGGCAATGGCGCCCATTGGCTCCATGCACCGGAAGACCAGATTGTACAGGAAATAGAGATGCGGCGTGATCTGGCCGGTGGGCTTGCACTGGCGCAGACTCTTCAGGAACCGACTGCTAATGCTCTGAAAATGAGTGGCAAACTTACGTTTGTGCATCGACTTGCCAAAGGCCGGCAACAAGTCGCCAACGGCTTCCATCACCTGCATCTCGGCATACAGCGCCTGGCTCCACTGCTGCAGCACGGACATTTTCGTATCCTGGCCAATGTTGAACTGACAGCTCAGCTTGCGCCGCAGCGTGCGGCGCACAACGCTGATGATCATTTCAGTGAAGCCTTCGCCTTCCAGCGCATCAGCCTTGAGCAGCTTGAGGAACAGCGTGATGCAGTTCATCACGCCAATCACATTTGCCGTCTCTTTGGCCGTCTCCACATAGTCTACCAAATCCGGCATCAGCTCGTGCCACTGTCGCTTCGCCTCCTCCAAGTTGCCCCTGCGGAAATTGAGTGCGGCAAATTGGGTCAACACCTCGTATGCCGCCTTGCGGCCCAATTCGTTACTCGACTCTGTGCAAACGGATACGCAGCGTTCGGCCTCGTGCAGATACGGTGCAACCGCATTGGGCACATGGACAGCCAGGGCCTTAAGGCACATCAGTGCTTCATCGGGGGCCACGGCTGTGGCTAGACTCTCGCTACTGCTGATGCTTCTCGTATTGCCATCAATGTCCGTCTGATCGCCGTGGCCGTCGCCAAGGCTGTCCTCCTCGGCACAAATGCTAGCATCGGCATCTGTCTCCACCTCGAAATCATCCTCCTCCTTCTCTTCGCCGCTGTTCTTCTCGTCCTCGGCAGCCTCTTTGATGGCACCGAGTACGCCATCGATTATAGGTTCTATATTTTCGGCGATCTGTTTTGGAACGAACATGGCAAGCACCGCGACCAGCTCGAACGTAAAAACTTGTGATCCAGCCTCATTCTTCAATATTTCCATAAAGCATTCCATCAGCTGTTGTGCACGCGACGCAAATTTCTCCGTATCAACGTGGCTCAACATGTTGAGTACCTGAAAGAAGAGCAAGAAATATTATAAGAGATACCGAAGTTAAAGCAAATGAAGGGGAAGCAAGGCGCCTAAAGCAATTTAGAAGATGGCTGGATGCCAGCGATTAATGGGAAAGAGAGAGAGAGAGGGAGAAAAAGGAGTGAAAGACAAGAGATAGAGAAATGTAAGTGTAATGGAAAGAAGGGAAACTGAAAAGAAGAAAAGCATAGGCCAAAGAGAGAGAGAGAGAGAGAAAGAGAGAGGGAGAGATGGTGAAGAAAGATTGAGAGAGAGGAAAGAGAGACTGATTATAAAATAAAAAGTAAAACGGAGGAGATGGATGGCTCGAAAACAGAAATCAATGGAAGAGAGCAAACGAAGTAGAAGTGAAAGATAAGAGGAAAAATAATAGAAAAGTAAAAGGGAATAAAAGGCGAAAGAAAGAGAGAAAGAGGGAGCAAGAGGAATGATTATCAAAAAGAAAAAAAAGCGCATGAAGGGCGAAAGCGAAGAGATAGAGGAGGGGACAGAAAGCAAAGAATAGAAAATCAACCAGAGAGATGACTGAACGAAATAGATCAATAATGAAAAGAATGCGGAAACTCAAGAAGAAAAGAAAGAATGAAGAAAAGGAAAACAAAGGGCATGCTTTCAGTTATAAGCAACAATAGCAATATAAGAAGAGGCAAGACGAAGCATTCCTTAACTATTTAGGTCGTTGTCAAAATAGACCCATCTCTAGGGGCAAACTAACCTGTATTGCGTGAGTGCGCAGAAACGCTTCATCCTCATCGATCGTCTGTGTAGCCAACGGCAGCGTAATGGCCAGCACCTCATCGAAGTGTGGCTTAAACATATCCTTGGATATTTTAGCCAAAGAGGCGATGGCACTCAACGCCAGTTGGCGCACTGATATCGAGTTGTTGTTGGGCTCCAGCGTATTCATCAAACGCTTCAACACCTCGCCAAGATGCGGCTGCAGCGCCTCCCGTCGCAGGCTCTCACAGTAGATTTCCAGGGTGCAGAACATGCGCGTTTGTGATTCCGTTTCATGATCGGTCAGGCGCTGATCCGGTGTCATTTGATCGAAAAACTCACAGAACAGTCGCAATATTTGCGGGGCTAACACTGTGATTTCCGGCTGCAGATTCTCGGCAAAAATGGCCAGCGCAAAGTACGCGGATCGACGCACCATGGGATCAACATCTTTCACGCCCCTCTCGACGGCAGCGACAAAGCTGTTCAGCGGCTCATCTGCCAGCAAGTCGGTGAATCCCTTGGCCATCAGCGCCAGAAAGAGGTGGCCGGCAACGCGCTGCACCGCCGACTTCTGCTGGTCCAACTTGGGCAGCATGAGGCGCAGGGCACGCTGCGCCACACGATTGGTGTCCGATTGTGCCGCTATGAAGTACACCGTTTGGGCCGCTTCGGAGAGCGGCGACTGTGAGTTATGCGGATCGACCAAGTACAGGTCCTCGCCATCCGAATCTAGGGCCGGCTTGACGGCCATCACGTGAAACATCGTCATCAGCAGCTTGTCCATCATTTTGAGACGAATGAGATGGCGGCGCTTATAGCGCACACAATTCCGTAACGATATAATGGCCTGAACGCGTATCTCATCGCTCAGGCTCTTGTCACTTGCCAACATAATCAGCTTGTTGACCACCAGATGCAGGTCTGGCCACACCAGTTCCGGCAAATGCTTGTTCAGCTTGACGAGCACATCGAATCCGCGGTAGCTGCGCTTCGGATTCGGCTGATAGGCAAAGGCATGCGTCAATTCCATGATGAGAGGCAAAGTGGCGGCCAGCTCTTCCTGGTCGCTGGCATGATCGCGAAACAATGGTATGGACAGACTCCAACCGGCAAGCAAGTTTTCCGTTGCCGCCGTACCCAACTCCTCTTTGTCCTTGGCCTGCTGCAAAGCGTTCATAAATATGGCTTTGGCACGCAGCAAATACTTCTCGACGACATTGGGCGCCAGCTTGAACAGCAACTTGAAGCAAATGGAGCCCAGCAGCTGGGCGACCTTTTCATGGCTAACGCACATCTCCTCGATGTGATTGAGGATGCGATTGCTCCAATCCGCTGTCTCATCTGCCGATTCCATCAGCTGCTCCATCACAAGTCCAACACAACGCACAATTGTGAGCTGCAAGCTTTCTTCGTCGGTTATGGACATAGATGTGAGTGCATTGAGTAGCGCCTCCTGTGCCTCCCGCTGCTGGCTGAGCGTCAACTTCTTCCACATGCCCTCTTGGGCCAATCGATTCTTGAGTATGTGACCGGAACATTTGCGCATAGCCGGCAGCTTACTTACATTGCCGAGCACCTGGCACAGCTCAACGGTGCTGTCCGGATCGGCATAGAGGCTGGTCAGCTCCTCTTTCGATTGACTCACCAAGTCCGAAGGAACGTTCGTCATGTCACCCAGTAACTGGACCACTTCTGCGTCAGTCTTCTCGATGGCCATTATCACTTAGCGATTAACAACACCGAATACCAGTTTCTGCCCGCACTGTATGAATCTGTATGAGCCACTGCACTAGGATCTCTGCAATTCAATTCATACGCAGTTATATTAATATACTAAAATCAATACTACGCTTTATATTGATTAGGTTTATAGCAAAAATATACAAGAACTATTTAACGTTTTTAAAAAAAAAAAAAAAAATGAAAAAATAGAAATTTTAAAGTGTGTTCGACTGTTGAGCAATTGGAAATGAATTGAGTTGATAAACTAACAGACAATAACAAGTTTGACTTCAGTTTAGACGACTCCTTTGATTCTTAATAAATGCTGCTGGGAAGAGGCATAAGTTAAGTATACCCAATATGCGTGTGTCTTTGTCTGTGTATATTTTAAGTTAGTCAGTCAGTCTGTCAGTTAATCAATCCGTCAATCAACCAGTCTGTTAGTCAATCAGACGGACAGTCAGTCAATCTGTCGGACAATCAGTCAGATATAATTCTCAGCCTCTCAAGTAGTCAATCAGTAAGTCAATCAATCACTATATCATTTTTATTTCTTAGTAAATCTTAGTTCAGTTGGTCAATCAGTCCAGCAGTCAATTAGTCAGCTCTTAATCTGTCAATCAATCAGACAGTCAGTCAGTCATGCAATCTGTCAGTCCGTCAGTTAGTTATTCTGTCAATCAATCACTCAGTCCATCAGTCAACCAGTCAGTCAGTTAATCTGTCACACAGTTAGCCAATCACTTATATATAGTAGTCAGTCAATCAATTCATCAGTCATTCAATCAATCAATCATTCCATCAGCTAGCATTTAATGGCTCTTTAGCATTTATGGCTCTACTACAAACACTATTACATTATTTGTAAATATTACTCCAGTTATTCTGTCAGTTTATCAGTTAATTAGTCAATTAATCCATCAGTCAATCAATCCATCAATCAGTCAGTCAGTCAACCAATTAGTTTTTCAGTTTTAATCAGGCAATCATCTAATCAATCATACATAACTCCCAGTCAATCTGTCCATTAATCAGTCGATCAATCATGTATAATTATACCACAGACACTAATCAATCAGTCAATCAATCATATTTTTATTATTTATTCCCAATTTTTTTTTATTATTTTTATTGAATTTAAATATTTTTTTATAGATTTTTTTCACAGCTGCAAATCAAAGAAATATTTGAAACCAAAACTAGAACAATGATGCAATTATTTCCGAATTTAGCGTCTCAAACTGAGGCATTAGTCGATACGTCGGCACTCGCTACGCACTGGGTATAGCCAACTCCGTGCTTGGCGCCTGCAGCTTCTCATTTTCCTTTGCCTTTGGCTTTACTTCCGGCTTAGGCTCCACCTCCGCCTTATTGACCACCATCGGTTCGCTGTCCACCTTGGCGTTTGGTGGTTGGAGCTCTTGTGGTGGCGGTGGTGATGGCGGCGGTGATGGCGGCGGCGGTGGATGCTGCAATTTCCACGGATAAACACCACCAGAACGCTCCAGCAGCCCGCCCTTCGGCACCGGACGCATCGGCATCGTCAGCGGCATCAATCCGTTCTGCTTTAGCACGGAGCTGAGCTTGCCCTCGCTATTGAGCGCATTGTAGAGCTCGATCTTTTTGCGTGAGATTAGCTCCACGGTGGGCCACTCGTAGCCCTGGCAGATGCAATTGTCGTGCCAGTAATCAAACTCCTCGGACGTGAACGCCATGTTGGAGATGTCGTTTAGTTCGTGCTTCTCCACCAGATCCTCGTAGCGCAAATGGAGTACAATATTTGTCGGGGTCTTGCCAACATAATAACCTTCGGCTAGCTCCGTTATGCCCATGATCTCGGCAATACGATAATCGGGCGGCACATTCATCGGATTGACATTCAGACGCACAAAGCAGTTGCGCACCGCCAGCTCAAAGGTGGTGCAGTGCAGCAGCTGTTCGATGCGATGCCGTGTCAAACGCAACGCGTCTAGCTGCACCAGTGTGCGAACCGGTACCGTTGGTACTGCTGCCGCGCCCTCCTCCATGCCCACCTCGCCAGCGTCATCATCGACGCGCAGCGGCAAGGAGCGCATGCGTCGCAGCTCCCACACAATTTCCGATTTGGGCCGGAACTTCCGTTGCTCGGACGTCACAGTCCATGGCAGCTTGAGCGGCTGCATTAGCTGCACCAAATCTGTTGGATTGTACAGGCGTGGCGAATTATGCTTCGACTTCGACTTGGACTTGGTCCTGGCTTTTGGCTTTTCTCCCGACATTTTAATTACTCCACACGCTGACCCCGATGCTCGCTCACTGTTTAGCTGTCTATAGTCTGTGCTATAGCTATATATGCCTCGGCACTCTGAGTGTTTTTTGTTTCTACTGACAGCGTTCAGCCATTAGCACGCCTACTCCGATTTGACTTGGCATTACGTACGTACGTAATGTCGTAACGCCATCCAACTTCACGCTGGCTTACGGTTATTAATTTGGAATTTCAATTGCTTTTGAATGGCGGCCAAAAGTGCGGATGCTTCAAGAGAGCTGACTAAATGCTTTTCATTACACATACATATGTATGTTGCTTAGCGTTATGGGGTATATACGTTAAGAGTTGAACTCAATATTAAATATCGATATTGCTTACATATCAATTTATTAGCTATTTAAGGCTTCTTTTTGCTGTCGTTTGTTGATGTTTTCTTGATTCATTTCTGTTTCAATTAATTAAATAACTATCTTAAATATTTCTATGTTTTTATGTATCAATAGTTATATGCTTACAGGATATTATGTGGTCTACGCCTTATACAATTTTCTGTCTACTTCAAGTTATATGGGTACAGGGTATTAAAAAGTCTACTTCATATAAAATTTGCTGCATATTAAAAGTTATATGATTACAGGGTATTACAAATTAAAGTTATATGATTACAGGGTATGCTAAGGTCTACTCAATGTAACATTTTTCTGTGCCTTAACAGGTTTATGTTTACAGCATATTTTAGGGTCTACTCCATGTAAAAATTCTGTGTGTATTAAAAGTTATATGACTACAGGGTATTTTAAGTCCTGCTTTATATGAAAATTTCCTGTGTATTAAAAGTTACATGACTACAGGGTATAAAAGAGTCTACTCCATGTAAAAATGTTGCTGTGTACTAAAAGTTATATGATTACAGGGTATTTTAGGTTCTACTTCATGTTAAATTTGCCAGTGTATTACAAGTCATATTATTACAGGGTATTTCAATGTCTACTAAACACAAAATGTGTGAGGATGCATTTAATGACTTTTCTTACCCATTCCCTGTCTCTCTTTGCTGCCTTTCTCTTCCTTGCTGTTACCTCACTCAGTCTCCCTCCCCCTCTCTCTCTCTCTGTCTGTCTCTCTGCTGCTCTGCGTGGACCATAAATGCCAGCCAACTATTAAGTTTATATTAATTTGGTTTTTCTTATCCTTTTTCTCCCCCTTCTTTTATTTTCCTACTTTTTTTTTTGGCAACAATTACTTGGCACATACGCTGCTTGGCGGGCCGCTCGGCCGTGGCTGGTGTGAGTGGCACGCCCATTTGGAGCATTTGCCATTAAATTGGCAAAAGATTTATGGTACAATTGCTTTAATTACAGTTGCAGCTAATTGTATGCAGCCCGAGGCAGATGCTCTAGACGAGGCGACCAGCTCCAGCTCCAGCTCCAGCAACAGCTCCAGCCTGGGTCGAGCTGCTCTGCTGCTGCTGAAATCTTTGCATGCTTTGTATGTGAGTCTGCATAAATAACTTAAATGTGAATCTCGATGAGCATAAGGTGAATGCGGAGCATATGGATGGTAGAACCCATTGAAAATGCTGCTCACGCATTGATTCGAAACTGCCAAAGACACACCCACACCCACACACACACAGCGACTGGCACACAGGCAGCTTCAGCCCACACACTTAAGGGCAAACTCGTTTATGCAAGCGCAGTCATCATCATCATCATCATCATCATCATCATCATCATCATCAGCAGCAGCAGCATCAGCAGCATCAGCATCAGCATCATCAGCAGCATCAGCATCCGCATCCTCATACTCATTCACATATCATCCTGGTCCAGCATCGTCAGCGTCGATGAGCTGGCCCAAACTTCAATTCCTTCGCAATATTCGATCCTTGCTCCATGTAAATGTCTGTGTAAGTGTGTGTGTGTGTGTGTGTGTGTGTGCGTGCATTGGATTTTTGGTGTCGGCTTTATGATAAATTTATAAATTAATTTTGTTGGCGAAACTTGCGAAACACCTCTAGTTGCTCGAAAGGATTCGACACTGTCGGCTTGGCAATAGCGTTTCGGTCTCATTGAATCACGTACCACATGAATGCTCATTCATTTCTGTGGGCGTGGCAGTTCATGTATGCATGATAAAGCATCTGAGTTTATGCATAAACGCGTCAGCCCAGAAGATGAACAAATTTATGCGGACTCAAGACTCGATAATACCCAATAGCATAGACTAGTCGATAGAGGAAAAGCGCAAGCCCAAGCAGGTGGAAGACATTGAGAATGAGCATGCGATGGAGAGCAAGAGAGAGGGGGCGCAAGTTGAGGGGAACGAGACAAAAGCTGAGTGCGATAGAAGGAGAAACACTTAAGGAATTTCAAATCAGATTACAATGAAATTCATGTGGAGATACTGTTGAGAAAGGTCTTGGGGTAACTATAAATAAAACTATGAAGAGCAAGATGCAGCGTGAGAAAAAGAGGAAGAGTTGGGGAAAATGAAAAAGGATGGAAGAAAGCAGCAGAGAGTGAAAGGCAGAGGGAGACATACGTCGCAGAGACGATGCCAAAAGTGAGAGACAGAGAGAAAGAGAGCGAGCGCAGGAAAGAAAGACAGTAGATAGTGAGAGAGAGAGAGAGATAGAGAAAGAGAAAGCGGCAGAGAAAGTGGAGGAGGGAATGTCATACAATGAAAGGCAGAGGGAGGCAATCGAGTTAGTGAGAAATGAGAGCAAAAAAGAGAGAGAGAGAGAGAGACAGTAGACAGTGAAAGGCGGAGAAAGAAACAGTTGAAAAAGATGAGATCAAAAAAGAAAGTAAACAGAGACTTCTACAAGAGAGAGAAAGAGAGAGAGACAGACTATAAGAGAACAGAAAGAGAACCATAGAAATAGGCAGAGATAAAAAGAAGCATAGAGAGGGAAAGAAAAAAATAAAGAAAATGAGAGAGAAAGAGAGAGCAAAAGTGAGAGAAACAAATTGATACAAGAGATGTTTTCTCAGTCTAATAAGAAAACTAATGATGACATTTGAAAAGTTTCAGCCATGAAAATGTTGTCATATTCAGTCGAAATTGAATTTTCTTGTGTTCTGTGCGTAATTTAGGCAAGTGAAATTCAATTTTATTTAAAACTGAGCTAAAATAACAAAGGAGAAGGAAGAAGGTTGTGGATAGAAGAGGCGAGATTATCCAGTTGATGCCGTGCGGCTGGTTCGCGTGGTAGACTCGTATGCGAAGCCAGCAAGGCGAACGAACACCTTTCAAATGGCAAAGTTCTGCCCGTGGGCTGACGAGCAGTAGGCAGCAGCCACGCCTTGACGTTGACAGGCGCGCACACACAGAATGAAGAAAAGTTTGTCGGGCAACATGCAATGCGGCACCCTCATCCAGCTGGCTGACATGCCAGCCGTCCAGCCATCCAACCAGCCAGCCATACAGTCAGCCGCCCGAGCTATAATGTACATAGTACAAGTATTTAACACTGCTGCCGGGTATTTTGGATTCGGGCAGCCCTCGAGAGGAGGGGATATGGGGACTGTCTAAGTGAAAAACAAGCAAATAAACGAGCGCCTGCTGCTGCAAACAGGCGAAGCTACAAATGAATCTAGGATACGGATACCCATGTCAAAAAATAAAAGTCCTGCATACGCCGCAAAAACCAGGCCCCTCCACCCCGCCACCCCACACACCACCTCCGCCAACTTATCCTATCGCGCTACTGGCGGCAGAGGGGGCGGGGGTGGTATGTTGCTCCTGAAGCTTGACTAGGCCACGGGCAGCGACTGTGGCAGTGGCAGCCACTGACTGGGCGCAAAGAAACTTGTTTGTTGCACAGAAACAAAAGCGTTTCCGCTTTTCATGTAAAATGACAGAAACAAGTGTTAATGGTTTTGAGCTTAGGCTTAAACAGAGATAGCTAGCGGGTGAGTAAGTGAGCGAGAAAGCCTCAGTGCATAGATAGCGAAAGCGAGAGAGAGAGAGAGAGAGAGTGTAGCAATCGTTGTTGGAGTTGGAGTTGTCCGACGCTCTAGCGCTCAACTTTTCAACGTAGCTTGCAGTTTCAGTGAATTCATTTGAATACCCTTTAAAATTGTATGGAGTATAATTGGCTTGAAGCTGGGCTTAAAGAGGTTTACTTCAAGCGAATTAAGTTTTGATTGATACGCAGCGGCAAACCGGAACAAATCTTCTGTTATCTTTCTCTCCGCCTCTATCATACCTGTCTCCTTGTCTTAATCCTTATTACATCTTCATTAGCATTAGCATTAGCATTAGCATTAGCATTAGCATTAGCATTAGCATTAGCATTAGCATTAGCATTAGCATTAGCATTAGCATTAGCATTAGCATTAGCATTAGCATTAGCATAAGCATTAGCATTAGCATTAGCATTAGCATTAGCATTAGCATTAGCATTAGCATTAGCATTAGCATTAGCATTAGCATTAGCATTAGCATTATTATTTTCATTTTCATTCTCCATCTAAATCTCTCTCTCTCTCTAGCTCTCTCTCTAGCTCTCTCTCTCTCTCTCTCTGTTTCCGTCTCTCAAAATATTATATTGAACTTAATTTCTATAACTCAACAGAGTTTTCCAACCAATTCATTGAGATTTCGCTTTCTTTCCAAACTCGTTTCACTTGGGTGAGTTGTAAAAAATAAGATTTTTTATCTTTTACTATGATATTACCTTAACTTGTGCTGCATGCGCTCAGTTTGAAAGTTGAACTCAATTTCTTTTTCTATTTTTTTGCTCACTTTTTTTCGTGTTTTACATTTTTTGGATATTGCGAATTTTGAACGAATTGCAATAGGAGTTGTGGCTGACTCACTCACTCACCGACCGACTCACTGAGTAGTTATGTATGTATTTTTATTTTTATTTTTGTTTTTTCTTTTTTTTTTTTTGGAAATGCCCAACCAGCAGACAGAGCCAGAGTCGAACCACATTCGAACCGCATTGCCCACATTTCAAATTTTACATTTCACATTTCGCAATTCACGTTTCACACGCTTCTCGCTCACTCCGACGGGCGGCAGCGGCAGTGGCGACGGCGGCGGCGGCGGCGGCTTGTTGCTTTTGCTGCTTTGGTAGCTTTTTGCATTTTACCTACAGATTTTTCGTATATATGCATATGCAAATGCTCGGCCTACATGTGTCAGTGGCACTCCGTTTACCCCCCTAAACAGAGGCGGGAGGCCGGGGGCCGGGGGCCGGGGGCAGGGGCAGGGGCCGGTGCCTGGGGCAGAGCAGAGGCAGAGACTATGCCAGAAAGTTTGCCTGCATGTTGCCTACTTTTTTGCGCTCGTTTCTTGACTCGTCTCTGCATGTGTGTGTGTGTGTGCATTTCTACTTCTTTTTTTCGCTCTGGAGTGTAGAATTACAATAATGAAAATGTATTTGCGAAACTCGCCTAATTAGTTGAATATGAGGCATGTTGCTATTCAAATATGCACATGCTCGACCGCTGGGCGTGGCTGGGCTAGCAGCTTACAGTTAACAGCCAACAGTTAACAGTTTACATTTTGAAGATGCAGTCGCTTCATGCGGCAGCGCACAGTTCGATGGAAAAAAAAGGAGAATGAACGACAAAAAGAAAAAACATAGAATTCGCAATTACTTAGAAGCGCTATAAATTTTTACGCAACGTCGCTTGCCAGGCAGCGAGTGAGTGGTGCGGTGTGGCAGTTAGCCAGGAGTCGGGTGCAAGTGCTGTGGCAAGTGTTAAAGTTGTCGTTGTCGAGCATCGAACGCACCTGCTGCCCAGTCTCGGCTCAAAGCTCGTTTGACTTTTGTCGAAAAACTTTCTAAATACACACAAAAACACAAACACACACACACACGCACACACATACACAATTTGCTGTTGCTGGCAGCAGGTGAGAGCATAAATTTAACACATTAAAGCTAAAGTTATTGTAATTGGCCGTGGCTGGTCCACGCGTCGTATGCGCAATGCGGGAACGTGGCACAGCAAAAAAAAAAAAAAACGGAAAGAAAAAGGAGAAGCAAAGGCAGAAGCAGAAGAAGGAGCAGCAGCAGCAGCAGCAGCAGCAGCAGCAGCTGCCATCAAATGTCTGTCAAACATGGGCAAATATAATCTGGCGCACTTTGACAAGCGCATTTACACAAATTACCGCATCAAAGTGGGCAATGTGGGCGTGGTCACACACACACACACACATGCACACACACACACACACACACACACACACATGCACACATGCATACGTACATATGATAATCACAACACATCAAGTGACAATTGAAACCGCAAACAGACAAACGGCGTGACAGGGCAGCGACTGCCTGTCTGTAACTGATATGCCTCCAAGGAGTAAGTGGCATGTGGCAAGTACCAATTCGAGTAGCACACCTCGCACTCACTCGCCCGCTCGGTCCGCCTGTCTCTTTCACGCATTGTGCATGCGTAACATGCGATTAACTGCGGCTGAGCCGCAATTAACTGTAAACAGTCGGAAATACACAGCTGCTTTGTCAACCGGGCGGCCAGCGTGGGCGTGGGCGTGGGCGTAGGCGTGGCAGAGCACTGCAAATTAAGCCCGTCTCCCACGCGGCCCTGCCCAAAATATGCCAACAGCACATATTCACACACCCACACACAGTCTGTGTGGCATTCAATCATCACATGCACCCGCTGCCACAGAGGCGCCGCTCGCATGATTGATTTGCCCACTGAATAATGAATATGCCACACTCTATATACATGTAAATATATATACATTTGTGATATATATGTGTATATATATATAGCAAATATCAGCTCATGCGATCTCTAACCCAAATCAATTTGCATTTGAAGCAAACGCATTTCATGCTTCTTGACATTCAATTGAAAGCTCAACTTCACTTGATTAAATTGTGTTCTCCGGCTTGGAAACTATAACTGTAACAGAGATTCTATATATATATATATATATATATATATATATATATATATATATATATATATATATATATATATATATATATATATATATATATATATATATATATATATATATATATATATATATATATACATATATATATGTGGACTGCATAGTCTATGCTCTGAGTAATTAGTTATCGATTAAGCTGAATTTGAAATTTACTTTCGTAACACAATGTGCAAGGCGACACAATGACCAAAGCTTGAAGCTCTGCTAGTTCATTTAAGTTTTTTTGAGAAAGGTAGGGGGCATACCTAATCTGTGCCCTGTAGCTCTTATGGCTTAGTAACCTAGTTAAGATATCGATTTGTATCGATAGTAAGAAGAAATTCAATTGTATAGGGCTGAGGGTGTATAGAAAGGTTTGGGGAGTGGGTAGGAGGGTGTGGATAGTTGAGCCCTGTAGCTCTTATGGCCTAAAGACCAAGTAAACATATCGATAGTTATCGATAGTACTGATAATCATATATAAGCATATTTTCTTCATATTTCAAGTGTTTAGCTTTAATGACTAACCACGCACTCAGCTCATCCTGCTGCTGCTGCTGGATATATATAGCGTTTAGGGATGCTGCCACGCCTCCATCTACCTACCACTTTCAATTAGTTAGCCAACCGAGCTTATGGACCAGCTCTATGCCATCTGAACGCTTTCTAAATTATTAAATGTTTGACGCAAAAGCTCAAGTCTCAGTTGAAGTGCCGAACTGTCAAAGCACCACCTTTCTCACCTGTTTGATGCGACGCTAGCTGCCAGCCTTAGAAAAATGCTTCCAACTGATTTCGCTTGTTGCTGTTGAGTGAAGCTCGTTCTGGAAATATTAGCTAATGAAGTAAATATCTTTTAAGCTGCCTACACACACAGAGAGAGAGAGAGAGAGAGAGAGATGGCTTCATTGAAATATCATCGGAGACAGATTCGCTCAGGCAGCAAGTGGCACATTTGAGGCGCGTGTGTGCCACATTCTGTGTCACATTGAGTGCGAGGCCACTTAATAATAAAGCAACGCCAAATTAGACAAACATCAGATGCGACGCATGGCAGCAGAGGAAAATACGAAAATACTAATCAAAATGTACACGGCTGAAGGAGACGCTTTATGAAGCTGCCCAGCGACAGCAGCCAGCGCCTCACGTGCACTTGGCACATATCTACAGCTCCCTCTATCTGTCAGTCTCTCCCATTCTCCCACTCTCCCTCTCTCTCTCTCTCTATCTTGCTGTCTTTATTTTGGTTGCTTAGCCAACGGCGTATGACAATTGCAGCGCATATCCGCTTCCGGTTTGAGCCAGTAACCCGGCCCCAGCCCCAGCCCCAGCCTCAGTCACCAGCCAGCAGCTCGCACTCATCTACGCACACAAAAGAAAAGGCCACATCAATTTGGACGCGTGCACATTTATCCTAATCACACACACACACACACACAAAGAGCGAGAGAGAGACAGAGTAAAGGAGTGGGGCAGTTTATTTATGTGCCTGCTCTTTTGACGTTCTTTTATTATTTTAGTCGCTTGGCATGTCACACACAACCCAAGCCCAGCCCTGCGCCGCACCGAACCGCACCGCGCTAGCCCCAAACCTCAAGCTCGCATCCGCTGCTCACTTTTGTCGCAATTTAGCTAAAAGCGTCGTCTAAGAGGAAGTCCTTTTTATATACCTTACTGTCTCTGCTGCCCCATTCCCATTCTCCATCTCCTTCTCTCTCTCTCTCTCTTACTCTTTCTCTCTGTGTGTAACATTCTCTTATAAAAATGAGATGCACAAGTGCGCAACGCCCATGCCCGCTAACCCAGCCATGCCAACATGACTTACTCCTACTGGGGGGAGGGAGGAGTCAGTGGGTGTCTCCTCCCTACCCCCCCCCCCTGCCCCATCACCGTTGCTTTGGCTTCTTGAGCGCTTTTCTAGCGCTTCGTTTAAGTGGATACGAGGATTTCGTCGAGGCATTTCAACTGCCTTTCATAATACACCTAATCAGCGCCAGCTACCCACACACATTGCCAGCTATTTGCCCTTAGAGAAATTATTATTTTTTAATTATATCAGATTTGAGCAATTAGCCAAGTTAATGCACACATTTCAACTTTACAATTTGTGCTTATCTATTTCATAATAAGAGTTGACATTTAGCGAAATATTTTGTGTGTTTTCGAGTCAGCTAAATACTGAAGCTGGAAATAATTTATTATTATTTTTTTTCATATATTTCTTAACTTATTCAACTTGGTTATTTATATTAAAATTTTGCCCAATTAGAAGAAATGTACATGTATGTATTTTTTATATATTTTTTTTGGCACTCGCAAGTCTTGTCAGAAAGTCAGCTAAAGTCGCAAGAATGTGCGCTTCCTGTTCATATATATATATATATATATATATATATATATATATATATATATATATATATGAATGTGTATATGTGTATGTGTGTGTGTGTTATTGTACGTGTGTGTGTGTGTGTGTGTGTGTACATTTGACACATGTCGCCACGATGCTGGCAAGGACAAAAGACAACTGTTGCTGCTGCCACTGTCGCTGCTGCTGCTGGCTGTTGGCTGTGGCTGTTGGCATTGCTGGTTCGTGTCTCGGTTGTGGCGGCCGGAAATGGCATCAATGTCAACGTCGACGCCAAAATTGCTGCCAGACACATGTCTTCATGTGCGTGTGTGTGTGCTCTGTGTGTGCTCTCTGTGTGCTCTCTGTGTGTGTGTTATTTGACATGTGCGTATGTGGTTGCCAGCAGCACGTTTATGTCTATGGCCGCTGACTGTTGCTTCACGTGCTCGTTTACAGTCATTTATCATAAAAATATTTTGTACTCTCGCATTTTTATAAACTGTTTTGTTTCACACCCAACCCCAGCCCCACCCGCCCACACACACACACACACACACACTCGCACAGTCAGTCACGCTAGCGCGACATTTTTATGAAGCTAATTTGATGTTGTCATTCTTCATTTCTTTGTTGGCTTTTTGTTGTGCCATTTCCATTTTTACAGCCACGCTGCATCCCGATGCCGAGCTGGAAATTAAAATGGAATCGAACCACACGCACTACGGCCCAACTCGTAAAGCGACACCTAACGGCCAGCGGCGGTAACTGCTGACTTGATGAGTGTCACACGTAGCCTTTAACTCGATATCGATATACTTGCCTGTCCGCAGTACATTTCCACTTGAACTATGTCAATTGATTGATAACCTCATAACAGTGAAAGGGAGAGAGAGAGAAAGGGGGGGGGGGGAGGGAGAAAGATGTGTATGCGGGAAAATAAAGAGAGTAATTGTGTTAAAGAGCGCAGAGGCGCGAGAATGATAGAGAAGTGGAGAGTGCGGGAGAAAAAGAGAGATGGAGAGAGAGAGAAAAATGTAGAATAAAGGGATACAAAGAAAGTGGGAGAGATAGAGAGAAAGCGCTAGGGACATAGAGTGAGAGGACGTGTGAGAGAAAGGGAGAGAGAGATAGAGAAACCTCTTGCTATGAACAAGAGAGAGAGAGAAAGATATAAGCCTATGTCTCTAAAGAAAGCCCTCAGCATCTCTATCTCTCTCTCTCTATATATATATATCTATCGATCTCTTTCTGTAGAGAAAACTTTATCTCTTTCTCTTTCTCACTCTCTGTCGCACTGTCAATCCATACAACGAGAGCGAGAGAGATTAGGGCGGAGTTAGAGAGAGTGACAACATAGCGCTTAGTGCGAGAAAGACAAAAACAGATTAAGATCTATACATAATGAGAAATAGAAAGAAAGTGAGAGAGAGAGAGAGAGCGAGAGGAATAGAAAGAAGTTTACCAATTCAAGTGATGAAAAGACTTTTCAAGCATTGCAAAGGATGTTGTCAGATGATCCAAATCCTTTTTTAGTCATAAGAAATGATGCTGCCACTGAATACAAATACCAGCTGGCGTTGCCAGATACTCAAAATGAAACCCTAGCGAACTCATGCCTAAGCCTATTATCAAATGAGTGCAATAGGAGCTGCCTGGCAGGTCGTACAACCTTCCATCCTTCTGGATCTACACGAGACAAAGTGAGACCTAAAACCTGCTGCAGCTCGTCGAGCGGCACAGTTGCAGTGATGTCTTTAGAGCCATCACTGGCCAATGCTTGGCGAGACAAACTCTTGAATGCTCAAGAGCTTGAAGAGGCAACTTCTAATCATAGTTTCATTATTAGCTGTTATTGATAAGTGGAGGGCTTGTTTAGATGCCTGTCCACGCCCCTGTTTGTCATGTACAGCGGCCGCTTCGCCCACTTAAGCATTTGTTCAGCTCGGCTTGACTTTCGAGATAGCCTCTGGCCTGGCGAATGGCCGCAGCTTAGGCGTAAGCCATGGCCTGGCGGACAGATAAGAGGTGCCCGAGGAGCGGCTACAGCATTGTCCTGCCGTATTCCTGGCCGACTGTTACTGTCTGCTGGCTTTGTTATTCGTTTAATTAGATTTCTCAAGTAAACCGCAAAAACCGCACATTTTCTCAAGCAGCGCCCGTTGCGGAACGCTGCTAAGCGAGGGGCCGTGTGCCCGGCCAGGGGCAGGTGGCGGCTTTTCAAGAATGTTTTGCTTAGCTTCAATGCAGGCTGCAATTTCTGAACTGTTGCTCCACACAAACCGCACACACAGAGCCCTGGCCATTTTCTTATTGGAAAGTTGCCGCCGAAAGGCTATTTTTCAACGGCAAGCGCAACGCAACGGTGAGAACAACGGACAGCCAGCCACATCTGCATGCCCACAATACACTCTCTCTCTCTCTCTCTCTCTCTATCTCTGTCTCTCTCTCTCTCTCTTTATATATATATATATATATATATATATATATATATATATATATATATATATATATATATATATATATATATATATATATATATATATATATATATATATATATATATATATATATATATATATATATATATATATATATATATGTATGTATGTATATGTATCTGTTTATATATGTTTGTATATATAACTCTAACTTTTCATTTGTGCACTTTAATTTGCGGTGGGGCAACTCGCAACTTTGCCGCCCAACCGCATCAAAGCAAGCTTCGTGCTCGGCTTTTCCACAGCTCTCAGCAATTTGTAGGCAGACAAAAGCTAGCCGCTGCAACACGCACTCACACACACACACACATACGCCCATTCGAGCTGGGCTGCAGTTAGTCCAGTTTCCGGTTCATTTGCCATACGCCCTCGTCTTTAGGCCAAATTGTCTAGCTAATAAGCCCCCAAACAAAACTCGATTAAAAATTCCCTAAGCGCCAGCTAATAAGGGCACAACAATGCCTTGTCCTTGCCACGCCCACGCTAGCACATGCAAATTATGCAAATTGCATGAAACTAAGATGCAGCAGGGCATACACAGACAGAGGCACAGACACACACACGTGGCCTTCGAGCTGTTGACAACTTTTAATTGGCAGCGCAACGAACGCTAAATGCTCTAAACTTCTATTGGGTTCAGTGTTCATAGAAATAGTAGTGCGGCTGAAATGGCTTTTCATCAGCATGTTAGGATACACATAATAATTAATAATTCAAAGCGAGCTTCAAGATCAACATATTTATTATATATATATATATATATATATATATATATATATATATATATATATATATATATATATATATATATATATATATATATATATATATATATATATATATATATATATATATATATATATATATATATATATATATATATATATATATATATATATATATATATATATATATATATATATATACATGTTTTACGTTTCTCACAAAATTTCAGGCGCACTACTATTTCTATGAACAAAGCCTTTATACACAGCTGTGTTCATAGAAATAGTAGCTCAATTTGCCAGACTTAAGGCTTATGATAAACTGCACTTCAATTTGGTAAATTCACATTTTTAAGTCTTTGCAAGCTTAAGATTTCAAGTTGAGCCAAAGTTCTCACACTATATCACGACTGGACCCTATAAACCTATAACAGTAGAAACAAAGGTTGTTTAGCTGGTGTTTCGTCATATACTATATATAGGCAGCTTAAGTATTCACATTTTGTGTATCGAATATCTAAGAAATAAACAAATAACAGACTTACAATATATGAATACAAAGTATAAAGTATGAAATAGCTGTTTGATATACAGTATACTCGTATGCATAAACACTGCGCGTCAGCAGGACAGCGCAACCTTCACGTTCTACGTTAATGTGGAATATCTCCTATATCAGTAGAGCTATAGTCCTACAAATTTTTTCTATTGGAATCTGTTTTCTTCTTAAAATAAAACTTAATTGGGCTCTGCAGCAGCTTAGCAAATATTTTTAAGCAAATTTTGAAAAAAAAAGCTAACCAAAAAACGGCTGCTAAAAAATTGTCATGCAAATTTCATCGTCAATATCTCAGTCAATTTGGCAGCCGCAGTTACCCAATTTTTTGTGTAGGCGTTAAAATTCATGTTACTTAAGAAAAAAGTTACTATAGAAAGATGTTTTTTATACATATACTTTTTTGTAGTTTTATCTTTGTAGGAAAAATCAAAGATTGAAGCCGACTCACTGAGCTAAAAATGACTATAAAAGTTAGCAGGCATAGGACAACTATTATTTTTTTTCTAGGAAATTACGAACTCTGCTTTGCATTAAAAGAGCGGACAGATGGACGCTCCACACTAAGATAAGCATCAGATTCGCACAACCTGTCTTCAGATATCCAGAAAGGCACTGATATTAAAGCGAACCTTTATTTTATAGATTTATTTGGAAATACTTCAGCATAGTTATTAC
>JAWNON010000004.1:10875000-10932500 GCA_035045945.1 Drosophila anceps
GGGAGAAAGAGAAAAAGAGAGATTGGCAAAGAGAGACTAAGAAAGATTGAGAGATAGAGAGAGAGAGAGAGGTAGATAGAGGGAGAGAAAACGGGAGAGAGAGACAGAGAGAGCGAGATATAGGGAGACAGCGAGAGATAGAGGGAGAGACAGAAAGAAAAAGAAAGAGAAAAGCAGATGAGAGACAGGACAGAGACATGAAGAAAGCAAGAGATAGACCGAGTAAAGAACTCTCTATTCTTCACTCGGTCTTTCTCTTGCTCACTTGAGGGAGAGAGAGAAAGAGAGAGAGAACGAGAGAGAGAGAGAAAGAGGGGAGCGAGAGAAACCAAAGCGTGAGTGACCGATTGAAAGAGAGAAGGGGAGAAAGTTGGATAATGGAAAATAGAGAAGAATTTCGCCAGAGCTAGTCATTGCTATAGTCTTACACATTCGACTTCCAAGTTCAGCTCACGATTCTCATTTAGTTCAATTGCCAACTGCAATTGCTTTAGCTACACAAAACACATAAAGATACAAAATATTCGCATCAAATTGAAGTTATGAAACGCGCTGGACTGCGATTACTAGAGACGTCTTCACATTTGGGAAAAATGCACTTTCCACACTTTTGATTAGGTTCATTGGCTTAGCTCTAGCCAGAGTCAGTAAAGTCACTGAAGCGGAAAATTGGAGTGAATAAAAACATGAAAAAATATATATAGAAATACATATATGAATGTGTAAAGAAGGGTTATCTTAGCTAACGCTTCACTGTAGCAGTCCGAGCTGCGTTTATCGATAGATCGGAGAAACACAAACTCGGAAGTGTACAAGGCTCTAACTTTATTTCCTTCTTTGTATTCTTAAAGATATGACATTAATAGTCATCTGCTCGTCTCAGACTGACTCTGCTTCTTCCTTATCGATCGTTCTTATCGATAAGATATCGATGACACTATTGTTAACCATCAATAGTGCTTCATCTCTAGTTCTTGTTGGCCTGCTGAAAATTTGGAAATTCAATTTGCTTAACCGACGACGATCAATCAGAAGTTGCTGCAAATAGAGTTTTCAGTTGTTCTTCTTCTTTTTCTTCCTCTTCTTCTTCTGGTTTTAACTTTTAACTAGAAAGTTTTCTGAAGAGATTTGGCAAAGAGGCAATTCCTGAAGCAGCTGAGAGTTTTTGCCCAGCTGAACTATTCACCTTTTATGGCTCCCGAGCAGCAGTCGCCGCAGCGCATTCACATTCAGATTCACACACACTCGCCTGATATTCATAAGTTGCAGTTAGTAGCTATGTTGGCGGATGGGGCGAGAGGCGTGGCAGGGTTAGCTATCAGGGCGGCCATAAAGCAGCGCAACTGTTGCACGATTCGAGGCGGAAGCCACTTGGTAGCTAGTTGCGGCTAACTAGGCGAGCATGCTCTGGCATAGTAAAAGTCTGGGCCAGTGCCGCTGCCGCTGCCGCTGCCTCTGCCGCTGTCTCTACCAGTGCCTGTGCCTGTGCCTGTTGCCACATAAACAGCACATTTTATTAGATTACACATACGCCGAGTCTGGCGCGGCAAGACAAAAGTTTCGCTGCCTGCAACTGCGGGCAAAGTGCAAAATTTTTATGACTCCCAGCGGATGTTTTGATACGTTTTTATGAGACGCGCGCGTGCTGTAAGCGGCAAAATTCGTAGGCGATTCTACATGCCCCTCTCTCTCTCTCTCTCTCTTCCACTCTTTCTCTCTTTGTGTCTCTCACATGTTTCTATCAGTTGTCCGCCCGTTGGCTGAGCTCTGCCTTATCGCAACAGCTTTGAACATTCGCTTGATGCGCTTTAATAGAAAAATATGCCGCTGCCATTTGGTTTTATTGCAGCCAGCGGGGCACGCACCGAAATGGGCAATCCTCAATCCTCGAACCTCGAGCAGCGTGGCAACCCTTGCCCGGGCCAACCCATGCGACAAGCAATCCAAATTCAGGCCCCAGCGAATCGTTTGACAATCACTTGCAATAAAGAGAGCTGGAAGCCAAAAAAAAAAAAATAATAATAAAAAATATCAAATTGAAGCAAACAATTCAAAGCTTGAGAACTTAAATATTGCGACAAGGCAGCAGAGCGACAACTTCTATGGAAAAAGATTGATTGAGCTGGAAACTGATGCATCAGATGGAGTAAGTTTGCAAAACTTGTTGGACGATGCTTCAAATGACATAATCAATCAGAGATGAATATGATATGTTCTGGGCTCACATAATATGAAAAGTCTTTCACTATGCCCACAATAGATTGGATGTTGGGAAACACTGACAAAAACACAGTACGAAGTTTCGAACTGGGAATGAGTTGCACAATGAGAACGATTTGAAGATTAAGAAGATTTGAAGCTAACGAGCTTCTAGATCCTCTTTCTTTTCAAGATCAGCATTTACCACTATATGTATGCATTTGAACTTGCAGTAGATAGTCGAAGTTGATCATTTTTAGATCTAGAGACACCATACTCCATACGTAGTAGTAGTTTGTAGTAGTTTGACCCACAACCCATAGCTATGTAATGCTAGAGACTTGTGCTGGCAAATATACGCATCTGCATGTTATTATTAAGCTCTGAAAATTTGATGAAGAAAGTCCAGCTGGAAGAAAAGTTGTGCAACAATTAAGTGAACATAGTAAAGCCCATAAGCGCAGGCCAAGCAGAGCGCTTGCTTATGAGTGGATGTGTGTGTGTGTATGTGTGTGTGTGTGTATGTGTGTGTGTGTATGTGTGTGTGTGTGTATATGTGTAGGTATTCATATGTCATCTGCTATGCTTGTATGCATAAGAGAAGCATAGTCTGGTTGGATTGGCCGTTCTGCGCAAACTTCCGGGTATCTCCTAGTCGAACACTCCCGACTGGAGCACTCTTACTTGTTTTGTGCTCTAAAACTTGGCTTAATCTCATTTTAATCTATATGCTATAAACTATTGCTGGCTTATGTGAATCTGTATGCTATACTGAGTAATAATCTCTCTAGGCGAAACTGCTTGACCGATGAACAGGCGGACGGACGGACGCACTGACGGGGCTAAATCGACTCATACTTTATCTGCTACGCCTCCTTCTGCCTGTTACATACATTTTAGCACAAGCATTTTGCCCAGATTTCCCATTTTCAATGGGTTCAGAACAAAAAAAAAGAAAGAAGTTCTAGAACCTGATTGACTGAAGACTTCTGTGATCTAGCTACATGCCATTCGACTCTTCCTTAAATGTATGCTTAACTGATTCTACATTGATGAAATACTAACCATATATGGCCATATCTGGTTCTATAAGTTACTTTATTCCAATACCTGTTTGGCTTAACTAAAAACAAAACATTCCATTATCTAAAAGAAGCTTCAACTTCTAACTCTTTATAAGCTAGCCATAAAGTACACTTTAATATTATGAACTTCGCTTTACTTAACAATATGGATTAAATATATGTTTTATATAGAAAGGTATACTATATATATCCTATATAGAGCACAGCTTCCTTTAAGTTGTTCCATATTGTTGATTTGTGCTTTAGCCAAAAGCTAAGTATGTTCCTGCCCACACACACACACACACACACACAGGTACACACATAGAGCGCTTGTCTGCTTTTGCTCCTTCCCTTTTTTAAACTTTTGGAGCAGCACCCCTTTCGCCTACACCCAAACGCCACCCACACCCCCAACCCCACCACGCACGCCAGCCAAGTTGCGCCCAGCAACTAACTAACTAACTAACTATGAATCTAGCCCATGAAGCATTCCTCTTTAAAACTTCTCGAAGTTTAGCACAAGCCAAGCGACCAGCCAGCCACCCGCACAACCCGCCACCCCCACCACCCACAGATCCTAGCTCAAGCCCAACTCCAATTCCCATTCGTCCTGCTGAACAACCAACGCCCGCCTGCCCCCCGCTGAACATACTTTTGGGGCATGGCAAGTGGCAGCGCTGATTTACTTGGCAATTACAGCCAGTTGAGTGGCTGCTTGACGGACGAGGCAGTAGCTGGCTAGACCGAGCGGGAGCGGGGACAGGGGCGGGTTACGTTTACAGATGTGGGCGTGACGCTCGTTCAATGCAATGAACTAGAAAGCTGTCTGATTAGCGTGGCGCTTGGCATAAAGTTAGCGCAAACCAGGCACAGCAAAAGTTGCCCCACACACACACACACACACACACACACACAGAGATTTATTGAAGCCGCTGTCCGCGTCAATAATTTGCATGGGCTAACGCGTTGCGGGGGCGGCAGTGGGCGTGCAGCTGGCTGGGGCGGAGCGGGCCGGGGCAGCTAGAAAGTCTGGCTATATTGAGCAGGGGCTAAGTCATGCTCGGCGTCAACACGAGCACAAACTCAGCTGCAAACAGCGCGCCCAACTTGATGCCGAAGTGTCAATGGCCGCTTTACCTGTATGTGTGTCCATACATACATACATACATACATACACATGTGTGCGTGTGTGCGTGTGTGTGTGCGTGGGAGAGAGTGTAAAAGCGTGTTAGCGAAACTTTCTACGTTTTTGCTCGAGTTACTTCTTTGCACTTTTTGCTTTTTACATTGCAACTTGCAGAAGGCACAAACAATGCAGCCAGCGCCGGCAGCGCCGTCGACGTCGCCGTCGCCGTCGACGCCAGCAGAGTGACAATAAATTGTTAAGTGTAAAAAGTTTATAGCATTTGAGTGAGTAAATGATGGCATCCGACTATGGGGGCGTGCGGCAGGCGGCGGGCGGCGGGCGGCTTAGCAAAAGTTCCAGAGAGATTTTGTGTGTTGCCCCCTGAAGCGGCAGCTGCACGGCCAGCGCCACATGCAGCAAATTTGTGACACTTTAAGGCAGCAGCAGCAGCAACAACAACTGCAAGAAGAAGAAGAACAAGAAGAACGAGTGCAACAACAGCCACAAGTGCCGCTACTTATGAGCTTTGAGTTAGTTTTGTGTGAAAGTCGTTGCGAGTTCGAGTTCAGCTCGAAGCGATCAACGAAAGAAGCCACACACGCACACGCACACACACACGCACACACACACGCACACACACACATGCAAACATGTGTAGACACTGTGTGGGCATGGCACAGCGCCCACAATCGAGCTGAGCGTCCATTTTGAAGTTTTCGCTTTAGATCAGCTACGAAAATAAACAAGAATCAAAATGTACGACTTATAAATACCCTGTAAGTAACTGTGGCAGAGCTATAGGCATGCAATGTAAATTTATTATGCTGCAACTGATCTTTAAATTTGTTATCATTATTATATAACCTATATTTATATTTCATATATGTACATCGATAATTATCGACTGGCATACTGATCTACATTCATTCAAACGAACAACTGAGCTTTTAAGCTAGTGCCACAAATAATTTAAGTTCAAATGAAAGCTATCGATAATTATCGATAAGCACACTGCTATCGGTTATTCAAGAGATCAACTGTTTTTTTATTAAAATAGCCAATAATTCCAAAAACACTTAAGCCTAAAAAATATCGAAACCTATCGATCATCACACTGTTATCGATCATTCAAAAGATCAAATGATTTTTAGCCTAATTATATAAAAGAATTACTAATTTCACGATAATTATTTCGATAATTATCTATAATCGCACTCTAATCTAAATTTATCGATACATTTAGCCATATTGATCGAATTTCAAAAGAAAATACATCGATAACTATCAAACAGCTTATCGATCAAACAGACCGATCGCAAGCGACTGCAGAAAAGCCAGCAGTTGAAGAAGAAGCACACGCTGATCACTTAGCAGACAGCAGAGAGCAGAGCTGAGCAGAGCAAACGCGATGAAAACCGTTGAGCAACAGTTGAGCAGCAGTTGCTTCGTCTCTTTAATCAGCATGCAAATAGACGACAAAATAGACGAAGCAATTGTTTTAGTGCCTATTCTTGTTCTTGTTGTTGTTGTTGAGCTTTTATCTGTTTGCACTCATCAAATTTCACTCAACGCGACCACACCGCAAGCAGCGCTGCGTCGTCAGCGTCAATGGCCGCCGCGGCGCACCGTTAACATTTGCCGTTGCCGTTGCCGTTGCTGTTGTCGCTGCCAGCGTCGTTGCTCAGTCGCGCAGTCGTTGAACGTCAGTTGCGTTTTGTCCGCGCATTCGTCACGCCGCAAAGAGTGCAGCAAAGGAGCTCAAAAGGCACAAATAAATAAAAATTAATAGAAAAAGAAAGCAAAAATAGCAAAACTACAACAACGAGAACAATACGCAAAGTGCCTTGCTCAGTGTAAATACCCGTTATTTTTTTCGTGTGCCGCGTCTGTGTGTCTGTGTGTGTACTGGGCGTGTCTGTGTGCGTGCGTGTGCGTGTGCGTGTATGCCAGAATGGGCCAAGAGGATCAGGAGCTATTGATACGCGGCAGCAGCAAGCATCCATCGGCCGAGCAGTTGCACAACGTAAGTAAACAATGCAGCAGCAGCGTTTAGTTCTCACGCTAACAGCGTGGAGGGCGGTGGCAGTGTGAGTGCGGGCGAGGTGGGGCGGGGCGGAGCGGTTCAGCCTAACCCCAAAACAACAATAATATAGCATACATACTACGTACATATATACAATGTGTCTAGAAACCGCAACCGCATTGCATCAGTCAAATTTAAAGCCAAGATTCAGCTATGACACAGACTATCAAAATGGCAACACACACACGCACACACACACACACGCACATGCATGCATACATGGACAGTGGCACGCATTATGCGAATCAAATGTTGCAAAACATGTGTAATCGGAGTCAGCAGCAACATGAATAGAACAATCTATAGTTTGGCATAGAATTCATAACAGACTCGCTTTTTGTCTAACGACAGACAGATATAGATATGTAATATATATATATATATATATATATATATATACACACATATATAAATATATATATATACAATTATATATGCACTATTATTGACCACTGTGCGACTGCTGATGAATGTCCTGATTTGGCATGTGCTTTTAGCATGCGTAAAGGTTTGCCTGGGTACTGCTAGCAGATGCTTAGCTGTGCTTTTACAGTTAGCGCGGGTCATATACACACACATTCATGCAGACATACGTATGTATATCGTCTGTATTATCTTTAAGAACAACATTTAGGTTAGTAGCATATCGTATATGTTTATAGGCATCATAATAATATATAAATTCCCAAAACACTTGGCAACTATTTATATTAAAATTTTATATATATATATATTTTGATAAAATCATTATATTTTATATAAATATATAATAAAAAATATATAATTTTATAAAATATTCATATAAATAAATAATATTTTAAATTATTATATAAATTCTTCAAGTTTTTTGCAACTATTTCTATTAAGTTTGTTAAGTTTTTCTTATACATATTTTATATTTCTTATTATATTAATATATTTAAAATAAAAAAAAATATTTTTTATTCTTTATCATATAATGATATATATTCTTTAGGCATTTAGCAACTAATTTTTTATTTATTTTTTTCTATATGTTTTTTTAGTATATTTTTATATTCTAAAGAATAAAATAATATTATTATTATTTTTATTTATTTATTATATTATTATATAAGTTTTTCAAACATTTAGCAACTATTTTTTTTGAATTTTTTTACAAATATATTTTTGTTATGATAGTATTATATTTTATAGAATAAAATAATAGTTTTTTCTATTATTTTTTTCCCTATAATTTTACTTTTAATTAACTAAATATTCGTGGTCTGTTCAAAAAGTATCGCGACTTTTGCTTTTTTTCGCAAAGGCTATGTAAATGAGCTAACAAATAGGTATAAGCAGAGAATGTCGTGGGTTGTGTGAGTACAAAGCTGTAAAGATAAAAATGTGAGCTAAAGTGTGAGTATACACGAAGCACTAAATACCCGCACCATTCACGTACTGGAAGCAGCCCACTACAGATTTGAGTGTCTTCAAAAGTAACTATGAGTATTCATGATTCACTCAAAATTAGAAATTTGTAAGTTTTCATGATTGTCATTTGAATGTCTTTAGAAGTAACTATGAGTATTCATGATTCACTCAAAATGAAGTATTTGTGAGTATTCACTCATACTCCAGTGCATTCACATGTACCCATAAGTCTTCATGATTGTCATTTGAATGTCTTTAGAAGTAACTATGAGTATTCATGATTCATTCAAAATTAGAAATTTGTAAGTTTTCATGATTTAGATTTAAATGTCTTTAGAAGTAACTATAAGTATTCATGATTCACTCAAAATGAAGTATTTGTGAGTATTCACTCATACTTCAAAGCATTGACATGTACCCATAAGTCTTCATGATTGTCATTTGAATGTCTTTAGAAGTAACTATGAGTATTCATGATTCATTCAAAATGAAGTATTTGTGAGTATTCACTCAAACTTCAAAGCATTCACATGTACCCATAAGTCTTCATGATTGTTATTTGAATGTCTTCAAAAGTAACTATGAGTATTCATGATTCATTCAAAATTAGAAATTTGTAAGTTTTCATGATTTAGATTTAAATGTCTTTAGAAGTAACTATGAGTATTCATGATTCACTCAAAATGAAGTATTTGTGAGTATTCACTCATACTTCAAAGCATTGACATGTACCCATAAGTCTTCATGATTGTCATTTGAATGTCTTTAGAAGTAACTATGAGTATTCATGATTCACTCAAAATTAGAAATTTGTGAGTATTCACTCATACTTCAAAGCATTCACATGTATCCATAAGTTTTCATGATTTAGATTTGAATGTTTTTAGAAGTAGTTATGAGCATTCATGATTCACTCAGATCGGAATTCATCCAGGAGTAGCTAGCAGTATTCACTGAGATTACAGCGCATTCATGAGTATCTTTAAGTTTACTTGGCTCAGATTTGAACGTCTTTAGAAGTATCTATGAATATTCACTCACATGTGAGTCTATAAGTATTCATGACTCACTTAGACTTCAATGTACTTCCAAGTATCTAGGAGTATTCATAATTCACTCACAGTTAAAGGTATTTAAAGGCATCTATGTTTCACTCAGATTCGACTGTATTTGAAAGTAACTCTGAGTCTTAGAGAAGATATAAGGTTAGGGCAGGGGCATATAATCTACTGGGGGGGGAGGTGGGTGGGGGTTCAGCCGCATGGCGCAGAGAGACAAGTGCAGCGGACAACGAGAGCAGCTCAGGTGTCAGCCAACAATTCCAACGAAGTTGTAGCAACTATCTGTATCTATGTATGTATCTATGTGTCAGCGTATCTATGTAGCTATGTATCTATGGTGGCATATCTGAGAAGTGCTTAACGCATGTTTATGCTTGTTAACAAGAACTTGTTGTCACTGTGTTGGCTTCATTCTGTTCGCATTCTGACTGCTTGCTTTTATTTTTATTATTTTGTGCTCTTTGCCTTTGTTTTTGTTATTGTTGTTGCTGTTGTTGTTGTTGTTGTTGTTGTTTTATTTATTTGGTTTTGCTTTTGCTTTTGCTTTTATTGATATTGTATAATCTGCTCTTATCTGGGTCATTATTTGGCTGTCCATCCAACGTATCTCTATCTGTATCAGCAGCAGCATCAACTGTATCTTTGCATCTTTATCTCTTGGCACCTTGCCTGACAAGTGTCGCTATCTTAGCCCGTCTGTGTTTATTCAAGTCTCTTGACTTGACAGGCTTATAAGATTTCACAGTCTCAACTGAATTTCCTTGAATTTCCATACTCCAAAACTTGACTTTCCCATACGCATGTCAAACTGCATTTCCAACTCAGAATCCTTCAACTCAGCTATTTCAATTAGCTGCACTCAAGCTCAGCCTTAGACGGGAGCCTCACTGATAATTTAATAAAAATTTTCCTGCTTTACGCAATTTCACAAAATTCACAAAATTCACAAACTCACAAATTAAAGTAAATATTTTGCTCTTCGCTCATTTGCATTTTCCGACCAAATTTATATATTTAACATTATCATTTCCATGGAAAACTGAGCGCAAACAAAAAAAAACAGGAAGCCAACGTATTTTTGGATTTTTCTATATAAATATATATACATATGCATATATTCCAATGAGGGTATACCAAATTTAATTGAGAGTTGTGTGAGAACGGATGGGGGCGTGAAATTATAGAAAGATTTATATCTGTTATAGCTGAGATGAAGGATATCTGCGTATCTATGACATCTACCATATAGATGCATCTCATTTAAATATGAAGGAGTTGTTTTGGATGTATCTATGACATATCTGATATATGACTTATACCTGATATGGTTGAATCCATAAAATATTTCTGATATATGAAGTTGTATCTATGATATATCTAACTTGGATGCATCTGTGCTGCAACTTTGATATAGATGTATCTATCTTGATGTATCTATAATGTAGCAGCATCATATATTCATAATAGATACATCTGTAAGGAAAATATCCTCGATACATAAAGATATCTGATGTGATATGCTTGTATCTATGATATATCTAATATTGATTGATCTTTATGCATCTATCATATCGCCCATATACATATGTAGATGTATCTATAAAGTATTTCATACACAGTATATGATGCAGCTGATATAGATGTATCTTTGAAACATATATCTCACATGGATGTATCTATGGTGTATGTTTGATATAGATGTATCTCTGATAATTCCGATATGGATGTGTCTATAATATAACTCTAAGATAGATGCATCCATGATATATCTGTTATAGATGTATCTTTGATACAAATGTATATATGATATATCCGCTTTACATATATATCTAAGATGTAGATGTATCTTTGATGCATCCGATTAAGATGTATCTGTCGTATATCTAATATAGATGTATCTTTGATATATTAGATCAGATGTTGATGTATTTGTCCAAAGATACATCTTTGATATATCTAATATAGGTTATATGTCTTTGTATCTATGATATACCTAATATATAGCTGTATCTCTGATAGAGATAGATATGGCTGTATTCAAAGATAGTTTTTCTGAGATATCTCATTTCTAACCTATATATACATTATATCATAGGAGACTTCTGCAATTGCTCCATAAATCGATAACAAAACTATCGACTATATCGACAATAATCGATTGCAAATCCTCAAATCTCTCCCTTCCATCGCCGTCTAAGCCCCCACAAACCCTTCTCTCTATCTATTTCGCCGCTCAATTCTCTGTTTACCAGACATTTCCCCTTCGACTGACTTCCTTGGGGCTGAACTTCCCTCAGCGAAATCTCGCATTGCTCTAGCTCAAGTTGTCTATTTTCGAATGCATAATCAATAAGTTTGTTGCACTATTTGCGCCTGCGGATTTGACCAGCTCTTGTTTAGCTTTTCTTTACCTTTCTGCTGCTGGTGTTGCTGTTGTTGCTGTTGTTGTCGTTGTTGTTGTTGTCTGTTTGACCCGCGCGTGGGGCTTCCAAGAGAGTAAAGCCACAGCCAAACGCCCACAATGTCCATTGCGGTTGCATATTGCCACTCCGCAACGCGCTACAGCTGGGAAGCTGGTCCAGCTCTACAGCTTGAGGGGCTTCGCCGGCAATACGCTAATTGGCACAGCTGATGGCAACGGTGGGGGGTCGGCTTTGGCAGCTGGGGCAGGAAAGCATTCGCGTCTCACCTTACGCAATCATCAAAATTTGTATAAATCATCAAACGAATTACGTAAATATATATATTTCGTGCGACGTTCGATGCTATTAATACTGTCGCTCCTGCCCTGTCCGTCTGCCCACCATGGCCAACCCATCCCCATCCTGCTTCCCATTCCCAGCCTTCTCCTCCTCCTCCTCCTCCTCCAGCTGCTGTTGCTGCTGCTGCTGCTGCTCTTTGGCTGTTTGTCTGTTGCATTTCAATTTGGCTTGAGAAATTGGAGACGCCGACGACGACGTCTTCGCTGAGGTAGACGCGAAAAATTTAATATCCGTTACATGTGGCAGCCAGCGCCGGGCAGCGGTGGGCGGCCATGGGCGTGGCATGTGGCGCACTCTGCGGCCGTGGCTGGGCCCAAGCAAAATTGTTTTCACAACAAATGAGGCCGAAAAATGTTATTAAAAAGTTTTTCCTGTATTTATTTGCTTGCCTTGTCTTGTTGCTATTGTTGTTGTTGCTGTTGTTGCTGTTGTTGTTGCTTGTTTGTTGCTGTTGCTGTTGCTGTTAGCCTCCTTGGCGCTTCTTAAGTGTGTGTTGCTGTATTATCTCTCGGTGTCTGCCAGCTTGGCCCCCGGCTTATATTTCACATTTCATATTTATTTAATTTTCGTACTTTCTTGTGTTTTTTTCTGTTTTTTTTTTCTGTTCTTTTTTTTTTTGGTTTTTCCTTTCTCGACATCGTTTTTGCATAACTTTTCGAGAAATGCGTTTTCTTTGGCTGCCAGGCAACGCCGCAAGCATCGCTCTTCTCACCGCCAGATGGCGCTATGTATAGATATGTGTATATATATCTATATATCTATAGGTATATATCTATATGTATATATATATATATTGTAACTGCCCCAACTAAGTAGCTCAAACAAATTAATAAGTCTGCCAACTTTGTAAATATGTTTAATGGACTCGGCAAGTCCGTCGAAGCTAAGTTTCTCTTTGCCATCCAAAAATAGAAAATCGAAAATAAAAAAAAGATCTTAGCATATATACATATATATATATATTAATAATATACATATATATATATATATATATATATACATATAGTAGAACATACTGTTATACACTGTTATACAACGCTATTAACAGAACGAAAGTTTGGAGGAGATAGAGTTGATAGAGTTGAGCAAGACAGACAGAGAAAGAGGGAGAGAGAGAGAGAGGGGGAGAGACAGACAGACAAAGAGGAATATAGAGTGAGAGAGCGAGAGAGCGAGATATAATGAGAAAAACAAAAGAGAAAGAGAGAGAGAAAGATAAAAAGATAAAGAAGGAGATAAAAAGAGACAAAGACAGAGACAGAAAGCGAAAGCGAAAGAGACGGAGATAACGAGCGATTGACAGGAAAAGACAGAGATGACAAGAGATAAGGAAAGAAAGAGAAAGAAAAAAAGAGAAAGTTAATAAAGAGAAAAAGAGCAAGAGAAAGAAAAAGATAGAGAGAGAGAGAGAGAGGGAGAGAGAGAGTAACATGTAGAGAGAAAAAGAGAGACAGCAGGAGATATATATAAAGAGATGGATAGAGAGAGAGAGACAGAGAGAGAGAGAGAGGAACATGCACAGAGAAAAAGGAGCAGAGAGAAAGGGAGAGATAGCAATAGAGATAGAGAGCAAGAGATATATATATAGAGAGATATATATATAGAGAGATGGATGGAAAGAGAGAGAGAGAGGAACATGTAGAGATAAAAAGAAGAGAGAGAGAGATAGGAATAGAGATAGAGAGCAGGGGATATATATAAAGAGATGGATAGAGAGAGAAAGAGAGAGAGAGAGGAACATGCACAGAGAAAAAGAAGAGAGAGAGAGAGAGATAGGAGTAGAGATAGAGAGCAGGGGATATATATAAAAAGATGGATAGAGAGAGAAAGAGAGAGAAAGAAACATGTGGAGAGAAAAAGAAAAGAGAGAGAGATTGGAATAGAGATAGAGAGCAAGAGATATATATAGAGAGAGAGATTAATAGAAAGAGAGAGAGAGAGAGACAGGGAGAGACAAAGAAAAAGCGAGAGCAACAGCGAGACAGATAGAGCGAGAGACATGTGGAGCGAGAGACATAAAGAAAAAGAGATTGGAATAGCGAGTCACGGACAGAGGGAGAAACATAAGAAGAGAGAGAAAAAAAGAGAGGTAGGCTCAGCGAGAGAGAGGGCCATACAGAGACAGATAGAGAGATAAAGGGAGAAGCAGATGAAGAGAAGGAACGATAGTGAGAGTGACCTAAAGGGATCAACTAGCTAAACTAGATATTTAAATGGAATGAGATTATGTTCACAAGGCCAGAAAATAAACCAGATTTTATTTTCTTTCTTTTTTATTGAATTCAGTTGTCGCAGCTCTTGTCTTAGCCTCTACAGCGCGCATAGCTCTAAGCCTTAACCAGTGATTGGGCCAAACTAGACTTGGGCTGAGCACAAAGATGATAGCGAACACTACGGCTAAGGATAAAATCTATTAGTTAAGGAGATTAGTTAAGATAGTTTGTGTTCGCTTTAAGAGATATGTGAAAACACGAGAATCACATAGAAAGGCGTTGCGGAAGAACAGGATTTAGCCTAATTTGTGGAGTTAGTAGGGCTTAAAAGACCTACAACTAAACAGAGTAAAGATGGATGTCTGGATGAGAATCATAGAGACAGATTGATTACATGTAATTTGCAGAGCTGCGCTGCATTATATGAGAGAATATGGTATAAGTATGTTGGCGCGAATGGGAAAACTCCAAAGTCTCTTCTACAAGAACTAAATGCTTATTGGAATGTCTATAAATACCTATATAGTTGACATATGATTCAAGCTTTATTCAGAAATTGTCTGAAATACTTATGAAAAAGCCCACCAGACGGCACCGCTGCACAGCTTGCCCAAATGTTGTTTGATCAATCTAGATGCCAACTGCTATTCAAAGTAATCGAATGAGGTATAAAAGTATTCGACTTTGCTGCCGCTTCGCATTGCCCTGTATTTCTCGAATGAAACTCTTCAAGATAAACAATGTCGAAAGCGTAAGGCCCACAGGCGCAGTCAAGCAAGTTAACTCGCCCGATAATCGAAAAGAAATGTATGCTAAGTAAATTACGAGATGCCCAATTGCTCAATTGTGTGAGGGTGTGGGTGTAGGTGTGGGCGTGGGCGTGGCGACAGTCGGACGGCCAGCGAAGCATTCGAACTGATTCAGTGCACTCGAAAAGAGGATTTGCGGAGAAAGAGAAAGTTTGGTATTCGCTTGGCGAGTCACCTTCAAATGGCCATCATGTGAATGGGCCGGCCCGGATTGAGTGGGCAAGGCCCAAATCTGAATGCGGCCGTGGCAATTGTCTTACGAAGTGGCAACAGGACCCGAGCCGACGACACAGTCTGCGGCTTATGGACGCCCTAATTTGCACATTTTAAATGGAGTCTGGAGTCTTTTTATGAAACTTAAACGGCCGCCAAGCCGCCGCCACCGCCGCCTTTGTGAAAAAGGTCGTGAGTGGGCGATGGGATTAGCACGGCGAAAAGATTTACGCGCCGTCGCCCTTTTTTATGGGCCACGAGTGTTGGCTATTCGCGCGAAATTGAAAAGTTTTGAAACCTTTTTGTCCATCCATCCACTCACTCACTCACTCAAAACTGTTTTGTGTCTTTGCAGCAGGGGGAGCAGGGAGCAGCGGCGACGCCCACCGCAAATGTGGCGCCCACATCGCAGAGCTGCATTAGCCAGAGCTTTGGCCAGGCCAAGAACTATGGCACGTTGAGCCCTAGCGACGATGGCCAAATGCCCGAAACGCTCACCTATGCCTGGCACAACGTGGACATATTCGGTGCTGTGCATCAGCCCGGCTCCAACTGGCGCCAGCTGGTGAATCGGACGCGCGGCCTCTTCTGCAACGAGCGCCACATACCGGCGCCGCGAAAGCATCTGCTTAAGAATGGTAAGACCCCAGGCTCTGTCAGCCCCTTCGGCCTCCATTTATTATAGACAATTTGCTGTGGCTTTGCAGTCTGCGGCGTGGCCTATCCGGGCGAGCTGCTGGCCGTAATGGGCAGCTCAGGTGCCGGCAAGACGACGCTGCTCAATGCTCTGGCCTTTCGCTCGCCACATGGCGTCCAGGTGTCGCCGTCGAGCATGCGTCTGCTCAATGGCCAGCCGGTGGATGCCAAGGAGATGCAGGCACGCTGCGCCTATGTGCAGCAGGATGATCTGTTCATTGGCTCGCTGACCGCACGGGAGCATCTCATCTTCCAGGCGATGGTACGTATGCCCCGCCATCTGACCTATCGGCAGCGTGTGGCGCGCGTGGATCAGGTCATCCAGGAGCTGTCGCTCAGCAAGTGCCAGCACACGATCATTGGCGTGCCGGGCAGGGTCAAGGGTCTGTCGGGCGGCGAACGCAAGCGTCTGGCCTTTGCCTCCGAGGCGCTAACAGATCCGCCTCTACTCATTTGCGATGAGCCCACGTCGGGGCTGGACTCCTTTACCGCGCACAGCGTCGTCCAAGTGCTGAAGAAACTATCCCAGAAGGGCAAAACCGTCATCTTGACCATACATCAGCCATCGTCGGAGCTCTTCGAGCTGTTCGACAAGATACTCCTCATCGCCGAGGGACGCGTCGCATTCCTTGGCACGCCCAGCGAAGCTGTCGACTTCTTCTCCTAGTAAGTAGCCCCACACACTGAAAGGGATTCGGTCCCCATGGACTGCACCCTCTCAGTTCATCTTAATCAGTTCGTAAAGAGTTTGTCAACTCGAACCTGTTCGCAGTGTTGGCGCCCAGTGTCCGACCAACTATAATCCGGCGGACTTCTATGTCCAGGTGCTGGCCATAGTGCCCGGCCGCGAGGTGGAGTCGCGCGAGCGCATTGCCAAGATCTGCGACAATTTCGCAATAAGCAAAGTGGCACGCGACATGGAACAGCTGCTGGCGGCCAAGGCGCAAACGCAGCCGCTGGAACAGCCCGAGAATGGGTATACGTACAAGGCCACTTGGTTCATGCAGTTCCGGGCTGTACTCTGGCGCTCCTGGCTGTCCGTCTTGAAGGAGCCGCTGCTGGTCAAAGTGCGACTCATACAGACAACGGTAAGTGGCCCTCGATGTGCGATGTGCCATATCTGATGTCCGATGTCGGATGTTCGATGTCGGAAATTTGATGTACAATATACCATGTCCCACAACCCATAGCCCATAGCCCATAGCCCATAGCCCATAGCCCATAGCCCATAGCCCATAGCCCATAGCCCATAGCCCATAGCCCATAGCCCATAGCCCATAGCCCATAGCCCATAGCCCATAGCCCATAGCCCATAGCCCATAGCCCATAGCCCATAGCCCATAGCCCATAGCCCATAGCCCATAGCCCATAGCCCATAGCCCATAGCCCATAGCCCATAGCCCATAGCCCATAGCCCATAGCCCATAGCCCATAGCCCATAGCCCATAGCCCATAGCCCATAGCCCATAGCCCATAGCCCATAGCCCATAGCCCATAGCCCATAGCCCATAGCCCATAGCCCATAGCCCATAGCCCATAGCCCATAGTCTGTAGCCCATGTCCAATGTCCCATGTCCCATGTCCCATGTCCCACAACCCATAGCCCATAGCCCATAGCCCATAGCCCATAGCCCATAGCCCATAGCCCATAGCCCATAGCCCATAGCCCATAGCCCATAGCCCATAGCCCATAGCCCATAGCCCATAGCCCATAGCCCATAGCCCATAGCCCATAGCCCATAGCCCATAGCCCATAGCCCATAGCCCATAGCCCATAGCCCATAGCCCATAGCCCATAGCCCATAGCCCATAGCCCATAGCCCATAGCCCATAGCCCATAGCCCATAGCCCATAGCCCATAGCCCATAGCCCATAGCCCATAGCCCATAGCCCATAGCCCATAGCCCATAGCCCATAGTCTGTAGCCCATGTCCAATGTCCCATGTCCCATGTCCCATGTCCCACAACCCATAGCCCATAGCCCATAGCCCATAGCCCATAGCCCATAGCCCATAGCCCATAGCCCATAGCCCATAGCCCATAGCCCATAGCCCATAGCCCATAGCCCATAGCCCATAGCCCATAGCCCATAGCCCATAGCCCATAGCCCATAGCCCATAGCCCATAGCCCATAGCCCATAGCCCATAGCCCATAGCCCATAGCCCATAGCCCATAGCCCATAGCCCATAGTCCATAGCCCATAGCCCATAGCCCATAGCCCATAGCCCATAGTCTGTAGCCCATGTCCAATGTCCCATGTCCCATGTCCCATGTCCCACAACCCATAGCCCATAGCCCATAGCCCATAGCCCATAGCCCATAGCCCATAGCCCATAGCCCATAGCCCATAGCCCATAGCCCATAGCCCATAGCCCATAGCCCATAGCCCATAGCCCATAGCCCATAGCCCATAGCCCATAGCCCATAGCCCATAGCCCATAGCCCATAGCCCATAGCCCATAGCCCATAGCCCATAGCCCATAGCCCATAGCCCATAGCCCATAGCCCATAGCCCATAGCCCATAGCCCATAGCCCATAGCCCATAGCCCATAGCCCATAGCCCATAGCCCATAGCCCATAGCCCATAGCCCATAGCCCATAGCCCATAGCCCATAGCCCATAGCCCATAGCCCATAGCCCATAGCCCATAGCCCATAGTCTGTAGCCCATGTCCAATGTCCCATGTCCCATGTCCCATGTCCCACAACCCATAGCCCATAGCCCATAGCCCATAGCCCATAGCCCATAGCCCATAGCCCATAGCCCATAGCCCATAGCCCATAGCCCATAGCCCATAGCCCATAGCCCATAGCCCATAGCCCATAGCCCATAGCCCATAGCCCATAGCCCATAGCCCATAGCCCATAGCCCATAGCCCATAGCCCATAGCCCATAGCCCATAGCCCATAGCCCATAGCCCATAGCCCATAGCCCATAGCCCATAGCCCATAGCCCATAGCCCATAGCCCATAGCCCATAGCCCATAGCCCATAGCCCATAGCCCATAGCCCATAGCCCATAGCCCATAGCCCATAGCCCATAGCCCATAGCCCATAGCCCATAGCCCATAGCCCATAGTCTGTAGCCCATGTCCAATGTCCCATGTCCCATGTCCCATGTCCCATGTCCCACAACCCATAGCCCATAGCCCATAGCCCATAGCCCATAGCCCATAGCCCATAGCCCATAGCCCATAGCCCATAGCCCATAGCCCATAGCCCATAGCCCATAGCCCATAGCCCATAGCCCATAGCCCATAGCCCATAGCCCATAGCCCATAGCCCATAGTCTGTAGCCCATGTCCAATGTCCCATGTCCCATGTCCCATGTCCCACAACCCATAGCCCATAGCCCATAGCCCATAGCCCATAGCCCATAGCCCATAGCCCATAGCCCATAGCCCATAGCCCATAGCCCATAGCCCATAGCCCATAGCCCATAGCCCATAGCCCATAGCCCATAGCCCATAGCCCATAGCCCATAGCCCATAGCCCATAGCCCATAGCCCATAGCCCATAGCCCATAGCCCATAGCCCATAGCCCATAGCCCATAGCCCATAGCCCATAGCCCATAGCCCATAGCCCATAGCCCATAGCCCATAGCCCATAGCCCATAGCCCATAGCCCATAGCCCATAGACCATAGACCATAGCCCATAGCCCATAGCCCATAGCCCATAGCCCATAGCCCATAGCCCATAGCCCATAGCCCATAGCCCATAGCCCATAGCCCATAGCCCATAGCCCATAGCCCATAGCCCATAGCCCATAGCCCATAGCCCATAGCCCATAGCCCATAGCCCATAGCCCATAGCCCATAGCCCATAGCCCATAGCCCATAGCCCATAGCCCATAGCCCATAGCACATAGCCCATAGTCTGTAGCCCATGTCACATGTCCCATGTCCCATGTCCCATGTCCCACAACCCATAGCCCATAGCCCATAGCACATAGCCCATAGTCTGTAGCCCATGTCACATGTCCCATGTCCCATGTCCCATGTCCCATGTCCCATGTCCCATGTCCCACAACCCATAGCCCATAGCCCATAGCCCATAGCCCATAGCCCATAGCCCATAGCCCATAGCCCATAGCCCATAGCCCATAGCCCATAGCCCATAGCCCATAGCCCATAGCCCATAGCCCATAGCCCATAGCCCATAGCCCATAGCCCATAGCCCATAGCCCATAGCCCATAGCCCATAGCCCATAGCCCATAGCCCATAGCCCATAGCCCATAGCCCATAGCCCATAGCCCATAGCCCATAGCCCATAGTCTGTAGCCCATGTCCAATGTCCCATGTCCCATGTCCCACAACCCATAGCCCACAGCCCATAGCCCATAGCCCATAGCCCATAGCCCATAGCCCATAGCCCATAGCCCATAGCCCATAGCCCATAGCCCATAGCCCATAGCCCATAGCCCATAGCCCATAGCCCATAGCCCATAGCCCATAGCCCATAGCCCATAGCCCATAGCCCATAGCCCATAGCCCATAGCCCATAGCCCATAGCCCATAGCCCATAGCCCATAGCCCATAGCCCATAGACCATAGCCCATAGCCCATAGCCCATAGCCCATAGTCCATAGCCCATAGCCCATAGCCCACTTATATATCAAATTATATTTACAGATGGTAGCTGTGCTGATTGGACTCATCTTTCTGGGCCAGCAGTTGACGCAGGTGGGCGTGATGAACATCAACGGCGCCATATTCCTCTTCCTGACCAACATGACCTTTCAGAATGTCTTTGCCACGATCAATGTAAGCAACCTACTCCCTCTCTCTCTCTCACACACTCTCCACTCTTCTCTATGGATTGTTTCGCCTTTGCAGGTGTTTACGTCGGAGCTGCCGGTGTTTATGCGGGAGGCGCGCAGTCGACTCTATCGCTGTGACACCTACTTTCTGGGCAAGACCATAGCCGAGCTGCCGCTCTTCCTAACCGTGCCGCTGGTCTTTACGGCCATTGCGTACCCGATGATTGGGCTGCGAGCGGGCGTGCTGCACTTCTTCAACTGCTTGGCGCTGGTCACGCTGGTGGCCAATGTGTCCACCTCGTTTGGCTATTTGATATCGTGTGCCAGCTCCTCCACGTCGATGGCATTGTCGGTGGGTCCGCCGGTCATCATACCGTTCCTGCTCTTCGGCGGCTTCTTTCTCAACTCCGGCTCGGTGCCCATCTATTTGAAATGGTTGTCGTATCTCTCCTGGTTTCGGTATGCCAACGAGGGTCTGCTGATCAATCAGTGGGCCGACGTGGAGCCCGGCGAAATCAGTTGCACCTCCTCGAACACCACGTGCCCCAGCTCCGGCAAGGTTATATTGGAGACGCTAAACTTCTCCGCCGCCGATCTGCCGCTCGACTATGTGGGATTGGCTCTGCTCATTGTGGGCTTCCGTGGCTTTGCCTATCTGGCGCTGCGACTACGTGCCAGGCGCAAGGAGTAGCGGCCAAAGCCAAAACATATATATTTTATATAGATATTTATATATATATATATATGAAATCTTTTTTTTATTATAAATATTTTTTTTTGACTCCCACAAAATTGCTGATTAACATGTAACTGTTAACAGAAGTGGCATTTGAAATTAAATCTACTGTATGTACACAATCAATCAAAATTCTTTTATTTGTAACAAACACACGGCCAACACAAATGCATACTGGTTAGTATTCAAAAAACAAGCAAAATTCAAAGCTCACGCGCCATATGAAACCCACCACCGCGTATAACACTCACCACTGCCCAAGTGTAAACTCACCATAGACAACCACGCGAGCACAGCGGCATAGCGTCTGTGTGCGTGTGTGGACGCGAGATAGCAACAAACAACCGATGAGCGAGACAACCGGCTAGCTGTTGGCCCAACACACAGAGCAACAAGCGAGCGTCTGCTGACGCCACCGCTCGCTCTCATTGTGTTGTTGTTGGCACACCAGCGCAGTATATTGTTTGATGAGTGAGTGAGTGCGTGCGTGTTTAGTTGGACTGACTGACTACTGACTGGGCTCACTGTCTGCCGTCTGCTGTTTGCTGTGGCCCGTTTTTTTTTGTTGTTGTTGTTGTGTTTGTGGTTAAACTTGCATCTCTAATCTAAAGTGCTAAAGTGCTGTCGCCAAACTAAGTCCTAACTACTGCAAATTAACTGTCGCGTACATACAACAGCAGCGTTCGCTGCCTAAGATCAGGCAGTCGTCGTCGCTGCTGTCGCTGCCGCCGCCGCCGCCAATTGGATCGTCGCTGCCGCCGTTCAGTGGTCGATGTTTGGGTTCAGTTTAGTTCAGTTTTAGTTACCGCACCGGCATAAGCGTCGCTGCTCCGCACAACAAATTTTTATTTTTAAAACCAAACCAAACCGACAGACAAACAGCAACAGCAGCAGCAGCAGCAGCGCGCGGCATTGCTTCCAACTCCAGGTGCTAAACCCAAGTGCAATTGGTTTCCAATTGGATGTGACTCTCTCTGTGTGTGCGTGTGTGTGTGTGTGTATGTGTGTGTTTGTCTGTGCTAAAGAGCGAAATAGAATTTGAGGCGAATTGCTTGCGTTGCGGCCAATTGATTTTTCACCAAAAAATACTTGACAGCGCGAACAACGCTGGTAACGTTGGTGACGACGCCCCCCAAACCTCCAGCCCCAAGCCCAAAACGGCAGCCGGCAAGTGGCTGACCTCCCGCCTTACACTCTCCCTCTCTCTCTCTCTCTCTTTCTCTCACACACGCTCTCTTTCTCTCTCTCGCTGTTTCTCGCACCTCATCACAGCCAGCATAGACCCTAACCTCAAATCAGCTGTTGCATACAACAGACATCGTGCGCAGCGCGGCCAGCGAAGACAATAACAACAGCAACAACAACAACAAAATCATAATCATAATAAAAAAATGGATATTCAAACACTCTGCAATGAGTGGGATGAGCTGAATCGTGAATATGCTGAACTTGAGGTGAGTTGTTAAAGTTGTTGTTACTGTTGTTGTAGTTATTGTTGCTGTTGCTGTTGCTGTTGTTGCTACTGTGTGTGTGTGTGTGTGTGTGTGTGTGTGTGTGTTTATGATCTCTTTGCAGGAGTGCAACAGACGCAACATTGAGCTGCTGGAGCAGCTGCATCAGCACCAACAGAAATGCTTCAACGAGATCAAGCATCAGCGATATCGCATGAATCAAATATCAGCCTCAATGCGACAGTGAGTACAATAACTGTAATAACTGTAAGTCAACAGACATACATACATACATACATACATAAGTACGTACCTATGTATGTATGTATGTACAAACATACGGACATAGTCTAGAGCCAACCCTTATATAACTACTGTGCATACGTACAGACAGTTATGTACTGTACTTAGCGCTATGCAACTGGCTTCCGTTAGCGATGGCTGCGTGACACGGCACTTTTGAATGTCATTACAGTAATAACTGCATCTTATCGCGACGAGCGCATTTGCAGTTAAACAACTGTAAAAGTGCAGTTAAGTGCACATGGCGAATCCATTGCCGTTTCAAGTTTGCTTAACTCTGTGTGAAGTGCACCAAATGGGCCATCTCTAATATAAACAACCCTCTGGTTAAGTTTGATGCCAATTGGAATTTGAGCTCAATCAATTACCGTTGCGAACGCGCTATTCTAATCAGATTCGCAACTGTGAAACACAGAAACACAGCTCCAAGCGCTGCTTATCAGCCGCACATTGTGAAACACATGTATGTCGGCAATTAGTCAGTAAAGGCGTTATCAGTCCCCCGCCTCCTTCCGTAACAGCTGTGTGCGCTCTAAAGTGCGTACTTCTTCTAGTTAGTTGCAATTAGCTTTTACAGCTGTGTGTGCGGCTCTTCTGATAAAAAATACGAAAATAAAACCTGTGATAAAACCAAATACAGTTAGACTTTGCGCCCGAACGGACGTTGGGCGCAAATGTCATAAAAAAAACACAGTTTATTTTGTAATTGAAAGTGTACCTTTGCCCAGCTAGCAGGCCATTACTCTCCCTCTCTCACTCTCCCCCTCTCGCTCGCTCGCTCGCTTGCATGCTCTTCCTATTCGATAAGTTGCAGTTGGTTCGCCCCGCTTTCCGACTTGATGCCCTTGACCCTGTGCTGTTGCATGAAGCGTAAACTGAAAAGCCAGCAAACATTAAGCGACACACAAAACAAAAAAATACAAAAAAAATAAACAGCAACAATAATAGTAAACAAAGCTAACTGTGTGAGCACAGTGGCACAAATATGTTCAAACTGTCCGTTTACATATGTTTTTCTTCTCTATTTGCATATTCAAAATGCTTTGTACAAAGTATGCATTAAATATCAATTTATATATACTTTTATTCATATATACACACATATATAACAGTTTATTTTCGTTTCTTTTCTATTTACTCAAGTTATTTGCATATGCAAAAGGCTTTGTACCCAGCATTCTTATACTTTATACACATTAATTAGCAATTGATATATATATTTATTTTGCGCGTTCTTTGTTTTTGCTTGCATGCCTAGCGGCTGCGGCCCACTGTGCGCGCGAGCAAGGCCAGCCAGCCAGCCAGCCAGCTAGCTTGCTTGCTTGTTGTTGTTGCTGTAACAGTTGTGGAGTTTTGTGCTGGCGCTTAATTGTATATATGTATGTATGCATGTGTGTGCGTGTGTGTCAGCGATCGTCAGAGAGCGCACATGCACAAGTGCTCTTTGCACTCGCTCTTACGCGTACGCCAAGCAAAGTACTCTCTCTCTCTCTCTCTCTATTTCTCACTCTCTTTGTATATGCCTGAACGCCTAAGTCAAACACTTGTTTGTGTGTTTGTATATTTGTACATGCAGCCTGAGCGTTTTTAGACGCGCGCGATTTTAGCTGTGTCTTTGCCTCCAAACGGCTGACCTTGCGCTTGGCTAGATGCCAGCTTTACTCTATACAAATGATGCAACAACAACAATAACAGCAAAACAATAAATTAAATGATTTCGGTCTGTCAAAATAATAAACACGAACTGGCAACTACGAGAGAGAGAGAGAGAGAGAGAGAGATAGAGTGAGAGGGGGTTGGGGGGGGGGGGGGGGTGGAGAGAGAGAGATAAGCGCTACCTGTGCAGCCCTTAAAGGGCATTTAACTAGTTGCGCAAATTAAGCTTAATTGACAAATGCAAAAAAGGCAAATAATAAAAAAAAAAGTTAACGACCGTTAAGCGGCACCCAAAGCAATTACTGTTATTGCTGCAGTTGTTGTTGTTGTTGTTGTTGCGTTTGCGCAAACCAAGCAAAAATGTAAATAGATGCGCTTGCGCAAAGTGGCGTGCGTGCGTGCACAAGCGACTTGCGCAAGCGCATGCTTGCGCCTGTGCTTAGCTGGCGGCGCAAAACGCGCGCGTTTCAGAGGCGACTCTTAGCGCGCGCGTGCAAATATGAAGCAACTAAAAACTGTTAGTCCAAGGCAAATACAAGCAACTATTTTTAGTCTAGCAGACATGTGTGTGTATGTATGTGTGTGTGTGTGTGTGTGTGTGTTTGTATGTATGTATGTTTGCCTCAGCCCCATTTCCGGTGTTATATAAGACACCTGCGGGTGGCATTAACGCATCAATTTTTGTTTTCTTTGTTTTTTTTTTTCCTGTGCCATTTATCAAGTAGAAGCACAAGTCAGAGCCCGATTATTAGTTGACCAACTAAGTAACCCCCATTATCAGCTCAAGTACTTTTCTTTCGCATTCCGCTTTATCGCTTATCAGCGCGATTTGTTTTTGCCATATTCATATATAGTAAACTATATACACATGTATGTATGTATGTGTGTGTGTGTAGTGTATATATGTGAGTTATGCTCGCTCAGAAAGTGAAGCGGGCATATTGGTTTTGTGGCAAGTTGGTATATATACGCGCCGATAGCCTCGTCTTATGTAGACTTCAGATATATCCTGTTACGCCCACTGGGGGCGTGGCCAGGCGTGTTCTACTAGACAGATATCAGACTTGATATTTAGGATTCGGCATTCGGCATAGATATACCCATCTAGACAAGTCAAAGTCATATATATACATATATAGTAGCCCATTTGTGGGCGTGGCACACTGACAAAATCTATATCATACAAAGCTGTAGAGCTAGAATCGGAGTTACTGCTAAGATATCGATAAAGTTATATATGTACGCCCACTGGGGGCGTGGCAAGTCGTGCATATATAGCATATATATCGAACTATATAGTTTTTGGCACAAATTCCATTCCCATTTGAACGCATTTGGCGTTAGACATTTCAAAATTTGGAATAGATATAGTCGCTTAGGTAATTATAGATCAGAAATAGATACATACATATATAGATAGATATATTTACGAACATTTGGGCAGATGTCGTCGGATATAGTCTCACCCGCAGATGGTGTGACAATGCGTATAGAACTATGTCTATATATATATATATATATATATCTATATATATCTAGAGTTACAGCAGTGTTCACAAAAATAGTAGTGCGACTGAAATGGAAAATTTTGTGATAAATCTTTTGAAAATAATTTGAAACGTATACGAAAATTAGCATATATATATCTATATATATATATATATATATTTATTTTTTGCTCTCCAACGTTTCGATCGCACTACTATTTTTGTGAACGCAGATAGATGTATAGAAAAGTTCGATTTGCCTTCCATCCATCTAAAGTTTCACCTAAGCTAATGCTTCAACTATCTGTAGATCTGCCAAAAAGTTATACAATTGCTTTGCAAGCGCGAACGAGTATTGGGCAGTCGATGACGCCCGCCTGCAAGCGACTTAGGTGAAATTTATGAGTTGTTTAAAAATAAAAACATGAATTAGGCAAGCGACAGATAAAAGCCAAACCAAGCAACGGCGAAATGTACCCAGAAGTAATACCCATACAGACATGCATCCATATGTATATAGCAGAGCCATATACCCTGCAAATGCACACACACACACACACACACACACACACACAGAGTGAGTGTATTCGTGTGTTTGTTCGCAACTGTCAATTATGTCCGAATTGAACTTTGACGTGGGCTAAATTGGAATTGCCGTGTGCCACTTGCCGTGTCTCTAATTGATATCGTTCGCTGTTGGCCAACTTGGACTAGCTCTTCGCTCCCCGCTCTATAATAATGAGTGTATCATATATTTAAGCAAATTACACATTGAGCTGCATTCGACAGCGGCGACAACTCCATTTGCCAACCTTTCGAGATCAAAATTCTGATTGGGAAAAGTCTTGGAGAGCTGAAACATCAATGGCTATGGCTATACGTATATACGCGTCTATATCTTGACTTGTTCTGTCTGCTTTATCTTAACTAATTTATCGCTTTGTTATCGATATCTTTAGGGCTTACTTCAGCTGTTTCCAAGCCAACAAATGTTTTTTTTATTGCTCAAGTCTTTCATGTTCTAGAACTATTTGTTGGACTGGAAGTTGGTATGGATCTAGAATTCGATTGCCATATCGGAGCAAAGTCTTGACCATATTCTGCGCTAAATCTTTCTATACACTGAACCAAAGTGAACATGTTACTGCAGGGTATATTGGCTGAGGGAAAGTGCATGTAACGGGCAGCAGGAGGCGTGGCAGACACCTTGAAGCATATAGATACTTGATCAGGACGATCAGCTGAGTGACGTTGGCCATGTCTGTCTGTACGTCCGTCTGTCCGGCTGTCCGTCCAGCCATTTGAATGTGCGTCTGAGTGTCTGTCTGCCTGACTGCTTGTCCGTCCGTCTAAGTGTCCGGCTGGCCGTCTGATTGTGTGCCCGTTGTCCGTCAATCTGTTCGTCCGTCCATACATCTGAGTATCTGTCCGTCCGTCTGAGTGTCTGTCCGTCTGTCTATCTATCCGGCTGTCCATCCGTCCGTCTGAGTGCCTGTCTGTGTGTCCGTCAGTCGGAGTATCAGTATCAGACTGTCCTCCTGACTGCCTGTCCGTCCGGCTGGCCGTCTGAGTGTCTGTCCGTTGTCCGTCTATCCACCTGAGTGTTTGTCCGTCCATCTGACTATGAGTCAGTGTTCGTCTGTCCTTCTGTCCGTCTGAGTGCCTGTCCGTCCGTCCATCTTAGCGTCTGTCCGTCTGCCAGAGCGCAGCCATCTATGAAAGCTAGAGACTGTCCTAAACGCATATTCCTTTATGCCATACCCTGGTCATGTTCACACTGTAGAGCTAGAGTTAGAGTTAGCTAAAGTGTCTATATATCCATCTCTATCTCTATCTCTCTCTCTATCTCTCTCTCTCTATATATATATATATATATCTCCCTGTCTAAACTGCCATTCAATTGTATTTAAGATACAAAGGACCCGCCGAAGGCGAGGAGAAGGAGAAATTGGATGATTTGCTGAAGATGTCGCTGAAGCGCAAGGCGCAGCTGCACGAAATTGAGCAATCGCTGCCAGCCCGATCCGGTCGCTACCTACAGGTGAGCCAATCCCACTGCAACACGGCCAGTTGGACTAGAGCTAACCCCCTCCACTCCCAACTGCTCCGCAGATAATACTTGGCGATGTGAACGTTTCGATTTTGAACCGAAACGACAAAGTGCGCTACAAAGATGATTACGAGAAGTTTAAGTTAATACTCAACGTGATTGGACTGATAATGGCATTTTTTAACTTGATATTCAACTACAGGTGAGTAAACACACACCCACACACGCACACACACTCGCACACACATTCAACTCTACGTTACAGAGCTCTGGAGCTGGCTTTCATCTTTCTGCTGGTCTGGTATTACTGCACTTTGACCATACGCGAGTCCATACTGAAGGTGAATGGCTCGAGGATCAAGGGCTGGTGGCGCGCCCATCACTTCATCTCGACGGTGGCCGCTGGCGTGCTGCTGGTCTGGCCGCAGGGCGAGCACTGGCAGCTCTTTCGGCTGCAGTTCATGTACTTCAATGTCTACATCAGTGAGTAAACCCAACCCATATATATATATATATATATATATATATATATATATATATATATATATATATATATATATATATATATATATATATATATATATATATATATATATATATATATATACATCCACATATATATTGACATATTGTTTGGGGCGGCGGCGGCGGCGGCGGCAGGCATTGTGCAGTATTTGCAGTTCGGCTATCAGAAGGGTCTGCTGTATCGGCTGAAGGCGCTGGGCGAGCGCCACAATATGGACATTACCATTGAGGGCTTCCATTCGTGGATGTGGCGCGGCCTGAGCTTCCTTTTGCCATTCCTTTTCATTGGCTACGCCTTTCAGGCCTACAACGCCTGGACGCTCTTCAAGCTCGCCTACTATCCGCCCGATGCCCCCTGGCATGTGTCCGTCATGTGCGGGCTCTTCCTGCTGCTCTTTGTGGGCAACATCACCACCACTCTGCTCGTGGTGCCCGAGAAGATACGCGAGCGGGCCAAGGAGCGCTATCGCCTGCAGAGCATGGGCAAGTCCATGAAGCTGCGTAAGGAGATGAAGGTGAGTCTGTGTGTGTGTGTGTGTGTGTGTGTGTGTGTGTGTGTGTGTGTGTGTGTGTGTGTGTGTGTGTGTGTGTGTGTGTGTGTGTGGGGAGGGGGGAAGGGACGAGTTTGGAGGGTAGTCTATAAAGGGCCTTAAGGTGATGTGATACGATTTCAATTTAGCTAAGGAGAGACTTTATCGATAAACGATTAATTTACAAAAAAAAATAGCTTTCGATAGGACTTCAGTTTAAAACTCTTTTCACTTTATCGATAAACGATTCATTTACATATCGATAAATATTGATAAGCGATTGATTAAGCGACATAAACATCTTCGATAGATTAAAATTTTTTTCTTAAAAACACTTCGTATTGATTTATCGATAAACGATTAACTTGCATGCAAATCTGATAGTATTTCATTTTCTTCTGAAGAAAGAATTCAAAGTTTCTTCAATCGATAAACGATTAATTTACATGAAAACTTTTGATAGGATTTCATTTCAAACCTGTAGGCACCTTATCGATAAACGATCAATTTACATAAAATTGACATTCCTTACGCATTTATCGATATGCTGTGGATTTATCGATAGTTTAAGTTATTGTTATTGCCGCTTTTAAATATTTCATTCAAATGATGCTCTCCAAATTTATCGATATACCACTTATGGGATTTTTAACTGTAGTTTCTGATCGCGAAATCAACATTTTGCAATCGATCAATTGGCGCAGCACTTATTGAGTTCAATTGAAGTTAAAAATAGCTATTGTAATACGCTTGAACAGTTCAATTATGGCCAATTATAGCACGATGTGAGCGATACATAGTTTTTGCATATGTGATTTCAAGCTGTTCTTTATTGTAATTGATCTATTTATTAAGAGTTCATCCATAATATTCCAGATTTTCAATTATTTTTTCAATTTTAATAATAAATCAATTCAAACTCTCTTGCGAAACCAATGAACTCGCATTAACATAGAGCATATAAACTTCAACTGTAATTATTCCCTTTTCTTCTCTCCCTCTCCCTCTCTCTCTCTCTCGCTCCTCTATTCAACCGTTACAGAACAGCGCCAGCGACTTGGACATTTCAATCAGCTCGCAGGCAGCGTCAGCGGCGACAACGCCGACAACAGCGCAGCCAACGACAACAACGACGTCAGCAACAGCAGCAACAGCAACAGCAGCAACAGCATCAGCGACGCCAACGGCAACGGCAACGCCATCGCCCGCGGAGAAGAAGGCGAACTAAAGCGTTGCGAGCATTTTGTGAGAGGTCTAACGCTCAGTCATATATTTTATATATAATTTTTTGACACCCCCACCCCCCCCCTCCGCTACTTTTTTTTTCTTTTCTTAGTTTGCACCATAATTTATTGATTTTGCTTTAAGCTGAAGTTTTTTTTGGCTCTCTTTATTATTCCCATTCGGCTTATTGCAATTATTGATTTTTTCTGTCTGTTCGTTCCGCTCTGAACGCCAACTTAAACAAGACGAATGTGAACAAGACCTATGGTGAAGCGAAAGAAAAGAAGCAAACAAAAGAAAAACCAAAAAAAAAAAAAAAACTTAAGCAAAAAACAAACTCCAAATTGAGTAGCATACGTTGTGCATATGTATTTATGCGAGCTGTGTGTAAAAAAAAAAAAAAAACTATTTTTTTTTTTAATGTATTCTTTAAGAAATTTTTTTTTATTTATTTTTTTAACTCGGCTGCTTGTAATGAAAAATTGTAGTAGAAACGAAGTAAAGTGAAATTGTAAATTGTCCCGAGTGCAGGAGAAACGAATTGATATTGGAATGAAAAGAAACTGCACGACAAAACAAAAATAAACAGAGAAAGCAAAATTGCAAGAATAATATCAACAATGTGTTTTTCTCTCTCTCTTTCTATTCAGCTTGGGACGTGTGCTGCTGGGCTAACTGTTTTGTGCAGCGTGTGCATGCTGTGTGAATGTGTGCATGTGTGTGTATGGGAAAGTGTTGCTCTTTTTGTGTGCGCTTGCTACTCTCGCTGTGTGTGTGTGTGTGTGTGTGTGTGGTACAGTAATTAAATCGATGACACTGACCACAATTTATTGAATTGCGTGTTAAGCAGCGGCATTTAAAGTTGCTCATTATGGTTTTGGCCATGGGCAAAAATTTCTGCAAAATGTGAATATGCAAAAATGTTGATTGCTGCCTGGTTTAGTGGTTTATTTGATTGCGGCTAACGTGCTATCTATATGTGCATTAATACATTAAATCGCCTACATAAATTTCCTTTTATATATTTTTTTTTTTTTTGTTACTGTAATCTAATTTTTAAAGCATCACTAATATTTAAATTTTTTCAAGTGTAAGCAGATCCTCTCGATTTTATTTGCTAAAACTGTTTGTCAAGTCTTTTGCATTTCACTCAAACGCATACAAATAGCGAAGAGAATTTAATCAGTTGCTCTCTTTATGCTCAGCTCGCAAAATTTTGCAATAACTTGACAAACAATACTTGTCTCCCTTACACATATACAAAGTACTTGCATATTTACATATGCTGAAGACCATTCTGTTGGCAGTTGCTCTACACTGCTCACGCCCATGCCACCATTGAGTGCTTGTTATTGCTTAGCATTCTCGCATTTACAAATGGTGGATACATTTACCGTTACTAAGCAGCTCACACCGTAATTGGTGTAAGCTGTTGTCTCGCTCACACTTGCTGATAATGCAATGAGTTGTCTCGATCGCGCTGCATGATACAGTAGAATACTTAAATATTATAATAAAGTAAACACTAATTGCAGCATTTTGTTGATTTTGCTAATTTGTTGAAAATTTAAAATGTCAGCGCTGACCTCGAACTCGACCTCGGATTTACTTTTTATATATTTTTAGTTTTTTTTTTCGCTTTCATTGTGGCTTATCTTTGAGCTTCACTGTCTGGGCTGACAGTGTGGCCCCGGCCAGACTGGGCGAATGCTTAGGCGGCGCTTGCAGTGACTTGGACGAGTGGCTGGCTGGGTGAGTGGGTGGGTAACTCTTGTTTTACTGATGGCCATTAATGCGGCTGTCGTCTGCCCGTTTGCAACAAAAGCCCTGCAATGCGGCAAAAGCGGCGGTTTTTGTGCACCACGTTGGGCGCCCGCGCCGCCATTGATGTGGCTACGCTGAATAGGTGGGCGAGAGCGAGATGGGAGATGGGAGATGAGAGATGGACGATGGGAAGGAGGATAACCGCAACCGCAGCGCAGCGCAGGCGGTCATTGAGGGTACATCCTGTGCCGTTCACTTGTCGCGCGCCAACGTCCACATCCATGTCCTGGCCATTTGCTTGTCGCGCTGCCGCAGCCTAATTTGGCGCGAGTTCATTAATTGCGTAAACGGCGCGCGCTTTTAATTATGTCGAACGTCGGCTCTGACGCGCCATTGCTCCCGGCAACTGGCAACTGGCAACGGGCAGCGTTGGCCCGGCTGCCTGGCTGCCCGGCGAGGGGTTGGGCTGGATTCTGGTCACAGACCGGGCGTATTTTGTGCATTTGTGGCATTGTTTGCATTGTTGTGCAGCAGCCAACAGTTGCTCACTGCCGCATTTTGGTTGCCTGTTTTTCTGCGCCACCAACGGAATTTACGACTTTTGGTTGATGCAGCCGCAGCGCCCATCAACGTAACGCAAGCAGAGTGAGTGAGTGAGAGAGAGAGAGAGAGTATGAGTGTGTGTGTGTGTGCGTGTGTGTGTGTTAAGTGGGCGGCTTTTGGCCGGAGCCGTGCGATTATCATTTATTGCAACCGCATACGGGAAATGTCATTGGCATTGTGAAGCGCGTAATTCGTTAATTTGATAAGCATACGCCATGTTGAACAGGCCGATTGAAAAGCCCACTGGCCATGGCTATTGCCGCTGGCAACGGCAATTGGCATTAAGGCCAACAGCTAACAGCCAACGGCCAATGGCTTTGTTTTCAGCCAGTTCGAGTGTACGCGGGCCGTTCGACCAGTTCCGGCAACTAACCAATGCATAAGTCGAGCGCATTTAGAGCGATTGCTTAGCGGCTTGCAACTAACTGTAGAGCCATTGACTATCCTACGGCTGTGTCTACAGGGTATTATGAGCTCTAGAGTGAGTTGAATATCTTCAAGTCTCGTTTGGTATCACAGTAGTCGAGTTGAGTCGAGTCGAGTCTTGTCTTGCCGTCATGGAAATCACATTAGCCATTCCCTTAGCTCCAATCCTTCTCCCTCTATATAGTATAACCAATCCTTAGCCAATCTATCATATTATCTTTAACTTAGAATATTAACTCGAGCAACTCTCGTTCGCACTAGCCTCAACTGTTGTTGTTGTTGTTGCTGTTGCTGTTCAATAATTCAAATTTAATTTATTCATGCGCGAAAAATAGCACTTAATCAGCTTTTGATTTATTTAATACCCTGTAAAAAGCCAAACTGAAAGCATATCTGTGTGGTCGCTTGAGTCTTTACTTTGTTTCGCTTGGAGCTTCATAAGCGTTTCAGTGTGGAAGGATATTTAATGAATTGAAATCGATATACATATATCGATAATCTGAATGTAAAGGAAGACAGAGAAATTGATAAACATAGAAATCGATAGAAATCGATAGAAATAAATAGATAAATAGATAGACTAGTGTATGAGTCTTTCACATGTCTTCTCTGTCTCATTGACTCTCTATTGTAAACACATTTCTCTCTCCTGCTATTTCTCTCTATTTATATATCTCTCAGTTTTTAAGGTATCTCGCTCTTGCTTTCTCTCTCTCTTTCTCTCTCTCTTTCTCTCTCGATCTCCTTCAGTCTTTCTCTCTCTCTCTTTCTCTCTCGATCTCCTTCAGTCTTTCTCTCTCTCTCTCTCTCTTACTTCTCTTTTCTTCTTTCTTCTCTTTATCTATCTTTGTTTTTCTGTCACTCTGTTTCTCTCTCTCTCTTTCTTTCGCTCTCGCTCTCACTCTCTTTCATTTTTTCTTTATCTCTTTACGTTTGCTTGTCTCTCTATCTCTCTCATCCATACACTCTCTTTCTCTTTCTATTTATCTCTCTCTCTCTCTCTCGCTCTCTTCTTCATACACTTTCTCACACAATCGCTCTCTCTCTCTCTTTCTCTCGATCTTTCTCCTTCTCTTTCTCCTCTTCTTCTCTTTATCTCTTCCTCCTCATCTCCCTTTCAGTCTCTCTCTCTCTCTCGCTCTCTCTCAGTCTCTCTCTCGCTCACTCTCTCTCGCTCTCTCTCTCCCTCTCTTTCTCTCTCATACACTTTCTCATATACTCTCTCACACATTCACTCTCTCTCTTTCTCTCTATCTTTCCCTTTGCCTCTCTTTGTCTTTAACTTGATCTTTGCCTTTCTTTATCTCTCCCGCTCTCTCTCTCTCTCTCTCTCTCTCTCTTTCTCTCTCTCTCTCACTCTTCTTCTCTCTGTCTGTGACTCTTCTTCTCTCTGTTCCTTCACTCACGCTCCATCCGCTACCCTCAGCCAATATGCCCCTCGTATCGCCTTGCAGTTAGTACAGGGTATAAGCATGTGCTGCAAAACTCGAACAAGCTGGTCAAAAATTATTAATAATTGACTGGAATTAAACAAATCGTTGTGCACGACAGCAGAAGGGAAGCGGCGAGCACACGCACACGCACGATGAGCTGCATAAAAATGTAAAACTTGTTGTAATCGAATTACAGCAGCCAAATGGAACAACAATTAAAATTGATAACAAATGAATGCAAACATAAAATTGACCAGCAACTGAAAAAAGGGCTCAAAACAGCTTCAAAGTTTATAATGAAAATGAATTTAGGGTCGGTTGTTGTTGTTGTTGTTGTTGTTGTTGTTGGCTGAATGCAGTGCGAAAGAGAGGGAGAAGGAGAAGGAGAAGGAGGATGCCAAAAAAGTCATCAAAGAAATTCAATTTGATAAAGAATCAATGGCCAAAGAATGAGTTTGCTCACCCCTCCCCAAAAAAAACTTTTGCCAGACAAAAATGAAAAGAAGAGAGCGAGAGAGAGAGAGAGAGAGAGAGAGAGAGAAGGGATGGCAAATTAAATCGAGCAATCAAATGATCATAATAGGTTAATCAAGAACAGGAGCTGGGCGCTCCTCAGGGCCTTCGGGCTGGCCTCGGTCTGGTCTGGTCTGGTCTGGTCTGGTCTGGTCTGGTCTGGTTTGGTTTGGTCTGGTTGGCTGCCTCTGCGTCCGCCTGCTTCAGTAATTTGTCTGCTGCTCGTGCTGTACAATAGACAAATTGAAATCGCAAAATAGAAAAATGGCAGTCACACACACACACACACACACACACAGAGAGAGGCATTGCAGGTTGACACACAAGCAAATAAATAAGTGCACTCAAGTATGTAATATGGCCAACAGGCAGCGCGCCCTGGTCAGGCGGAGATAGACATTGTCTGGCTGGCGGTAAATGCTCTAGTTTCCACTTCCACTTCCGCATCCGCATCCACATCCGCATCCGCATCCGCATTCGCGTCCGTTAGTTCCGCCCAGCAGCGACAATCGTGCGGCAAATGTAGCGGAAAATCGGCAACATCACAGTCACAGTTAGCCCACAAAATTGTTAGTTTCGCTACTGTCTCGACTTTGGCTACAATAATCAGTTGCCAAAAAGTTGCCCCAACACAGCCAAAGCAGCAGCAGCAGCAGCAGCAGCAGCAGCAGCAGTTTCAGCTTCAGCTCTAGTTGCGACTCCCACAGCCGCTCGAGCAGCAGCTGATTTATGTTCGCCGCACGCGTTTGCCACAAAACCTTTTTCCATGCATTCCATTGCAGCTTTTACGATCTGAACTATACACATATATATACCATATTCATACCATATATATCGTATATATATGGTACATTCATCCTATATATATACAACATTGCCAGATCGAAGTTGCGCTCAAGCCAAAGTTTTTGCTACCAAAATCAGCCCAGTCAAGTTTGCTTCTATCAATTTCTTTTTACACTTTGTTTACGCTTTTATTGAATATTATTTTTTTATATTTATCTTGTTTTTATATTTGTATCTATAGTCAAATAAAGAGGAATTCAATTAATTTGATTACAGCGCCGAGCTCTGTCGAGTCCGATTACACCCGAATGCCACTGCTGAGTGCCAGCTAAAAAAGCTGAATAACTGGAACAATTTAAACTTTAATTAAAGCTTTAAACTTGAGCTTAAGCTTAGCTTAAAAAGTAAATTAAATAATATGTGAAAAAGTTAAGAAATTATTTGAGCACTGCATCAGCTTGGCTTAGTGAGAAAAGGCCATAAAACTAACGCAAATTACGCTAATTTTTTTAATTTTTATAGCTGTTAAAATAGTTTTAGGCCAGAAATGTTTGCATTATTATAAATATATAAATAATATATATATTTATTTGTATTATAAATATATATAATAAATATTTAAGCTGCATTTATTTATTTTATTTTTTTTATGCAGTTTAAATATTGCAAACAAATTTTTTAGCTGAAATTTTAAATTAAATTTTAAAAACTAAAAAAAAAAAACAAAAATTTAAACAAATTAAAGTTTAATTAGGCTAAGCCAAGCGCAGATCTTTTAGTAATTTTACCTTTGACTAAGCAACGGCTAGAGAGTTGCAATTGTGAGAGAGAAATTATGTTTAGTTTAAATTTTAACTTTCTAATAAATAAGTTTTAATTTAAAAATAATTGTTTAAAGATTTTGCTTTAAAGAAAAACACATTTCAGCATAACTAATTATATTTTAGTTATATATTAAAAATTATTTTTATTATTTTTTTTTTTAATTTTTTTCTATAAAATTTTGTCATATTGCAGCATCCAAAAAACAATTTTTTTTCTAAAATTTTTTAGAAATAAATTTTTACTTTTAAATTTTTAATTAACATATATTTAAAGTTTCAACTTGCTTAAACAATTTTTTTATCAAATTTTGTCAAGTTTCCAATGTTCCAAAAATATTTTTTTTTTACATAAATTTTCCAATATAATTTTATGTTAAAATATTTTTTAAAATATTTTAAGCTTCAATATGCTTAAAAAATTTTTTATTTTAGAAAATTTTGTCAAATTTTCAAAATTTCAAAAATATTTTTTTACTGAAATAATTTTTTTAGATAAATTTTTCAATACAATTTTGAAAATTGAAATTGAAAAATATTTTGAGCTTTAATTTGCTTCAACAATTTTTTTATTAAATTTTATCAAATAACAAAAGTTTTTTTTAAATAAATTTTTCAATATAATTTTTTGTTGGAAAATATTTGAAGCTTCAATTTGCTTAAACAATTTTTTTTTTTTTTTTGTTATAAAATATTGTCAAATTTTATTTTTTGAGATAATTTTTGAAATAAATTTTTCAATTTAATTTTTAGCTAAAATTATTTTAAGCTTCATTTTTTTTTTTTAATTTAAACATGCCGAAAATAGTTTAGCTTAGCTGAAAAACTTACCAGTTTCAAAACTAAAAAGTTTTTTTTAATAAATATTCGGAAATATGTTTTACACGTCGATTTTTTTTTCTGCAGCAATTTGTCAACTCTTCAATATTCTAAATTTGTCTTGATCTGCTGCAGCGTAAATTTGAGCTGATGCATAGCTGAGATTTGCGCATTTCGATTTGGTTATCGCAAATGTCAGGTCACAGTCGCCGCGAGGCACAAGGCTCCATTGTGAACAGGTCGAGAGAGAGAGAGGGAAAGAGAGAGAGAGGGAGAGAGAGGGAGAGAGAGAGAGTGGCGCGGGGCCAGCTTGGAGTTTTGTTTGAATTATGCGGCGCATTAGGAGGGCCGCGAGTGCGACGCACTCGCAAAACTTTAGCACAAATTGAATTATGCAGTCGGCGAGCGGCTGTGGGCTGTGTGCTGTGGGCGTGGCAGGCAGGCAGGCGGGCAGGCGGGCATGCAGGCAGGGCGACATTGCCATTAAGCGAGAGCGGATCGAGCCCGCAGACAGCGCAGCTGACTTTGGCAAATGTAACTGTAATTTATTGAAATTTGTTGGCGCCGCAGCCACGAGCACAGACAGCAACAGCAGCAGCAGCTCGCCACAAAGCGGAGGCGCCCTCCAAAAACGCCATCCAAGCCCGGCAAAAAGTTTTGGTCACGTTTTTTGTCACGCCGTCGCCGCTGGTCGCCAAAAATTGCACCGGCGGTCAACAGTCAGACGCTCTCACAGTTTTAGCTTTTTGCTGCAATCCACTCAGCCACCCACGCACCCATCCTCGCCCTCCTTCTCCTCCTGCTCCTGCCCTGCCCTGCCCCGTGTGGCACCTTCTTTCCGTTTTTTTTTACTTGTTTTTTTTTTTTTTTTTTGTAGTTTTTTGCTGTTTGCCGCACGCGCCATTCAGTCAGCGCTTGTTGTTGCAATATTTCATACACTTACTTAGCAGCATTATGAATATTAAAAGAAAGAGCTTTTTGCAAGAGCATACTTAGCGTGCTTCGGGCCCAAAACGCGGCTGTTGTGTGTGTGTGTGTGTGTGTGTGTGTGTCTTTTAGGATTACTTCTCATATATATAATATATATATATATATATATATATATATATATATATATATATATATATATATATATATATATATATATATATATATATATATATATATATATATATATATATATATATATATATATATATATATATATATATATATATATATATCCCATTGTTATATATACGTATATCTTTATATAATTAAAAATGAAAAAGAAATTTATTTGGCTGGAGCTGAGAGTTGGAGCTGGAGTTGGAGCTAGTTGCGTTGTATTTAACTAGCTTTAAGTAATGTCTGTGCAGCCAACAGATTAGCATTTTAGACTTCATAATACACATAGATATATATTCGTAGACAGATATTTCAGTTAAAACAAGAATTTTATAGTACTATATATAGTACATATAATAGTTATTTCCTGCTTTTTAAATAGCTTTAATATTCATTTTAGCCAATTAAAATTATATAAATTAGCTGAAAAGAATTTATTAATTATTGCAGTAACAAAAACAAATAAATAAAAATCAAAATCATTAAAAATAAATAAACAACATATAAAAAATACTTTTAAATACGTTAATTTCAAATAAAAAACAAATAACAAAACAATTAAAACAATAAAATTAAAAATATAAAAATATAATAATTTTTATTTATTTAATAGTTTTTATTTTTTTTTCATATTTATTTTTATTTTTATTAAATTTTTATTCAGTTTTTTTTTTATATTTTTTTAAATTGTTTTTTATTTAGTTTTTTTTTTTAATTATTTAAAAAAAAAAATAATTAAAAAATATATAAAAATTTCATATTCATTTTTATATTTTTTTTAAATTATTTTTTTTTAAATAATTAAAAAAAAATTAAATAAAAAACAATTTAAAAAAATATAAAAAAAAAAACGAAATAAAAATGTAATAAAAATAAATATGAAATAAAAAATAGGAAAAAATAAAAACTATTATTTTTTTATTTTATTTTTTTTTACTTCTAACTTTTTTTATTTTTTAATTGATTTTAAGTTTGTGAATTTTTATATTTTTTAATTACAAAAAAATCAGTCAATTTATTTATTAATTTTTTTAATATTTTTACAAAGTTTATATTTTTTTTCAATTTTTTTTATATTTTTTTAATAATTGAAAATTATTTTTTATTTTTATTTTTAAATAATTGAATAACAATTTTTATATTATTATTTTTTATTTTTTACGTTTGTTTATTTACTTTTTTATAGCTATTTTAATAGTTTATTTTTTTTTATAAAATTTCTATCTAATTTCTTAATGAATTTAATGAAAGCGACTTCTAAGTTCAGCCATGGCCACAGCTGTTTCCACCTAGGATTTGCCTTAAAGTCATACAACAAGGTGTTACTTCGGATAAGTGAGAGTAAGTTAGAGTATGTCTAAGGTCCAGCCATAGTAGTTCATAGCGATAGCTGGTTAGGGTATATGCCAAGTCAGCTAATGGCTGTGCGGCTGCGTTAAAACGTTGTTCGCATTACAGATGGCTCTGGCTGCTGGTCGCTGTTCATTTAATTGCTGGGCCAACGCCCCTGCATATCGGAGCCACGTCCTCCTGTTTGCGGCGCCAAAAACAAAAAAAAAAAAAACCAAAAAAAAAAACTGAAAAAAAAACAACAAAAGTTTGCAGCGGCAGCAACATCAGTAGCCGTGGTTGCATGCGCAAAAGTTTTAAGTGCCCCACTTGGGCAGTGGCTCTGTGTTTTCGGGTTACCCACAGCGCCTGCCACCGCTGCTGTTGTCCACAGTTTCGCTTGTCTTGCATACGCTGCGCTTTTCTATTAAGCAACCCGGGCTCGTCTCATTTGTTGGCTATTTGTCCGGGGCAGCCTACGCTGTCCCGGTCTGACATCGTAAAAATGCCAATGAGCCGACCTGAGCGCCGGGCATTAAAACTTTTCTCATTTATCAGACGCCGTTGGGGCGCCGCCTACCCTTAACCAACACGCTCCCCCCCCCCCTCCTTTCTCGGCCCATGACGGCCGACAGGTAAATTGATTGTCGCCGCCAACGAACTTCGATGGCTGTTGGTCACCTTCGCTGTTGGTCGCGCTCCCAGACCGCCCGCTGTTTAATTGCTGTAGTAGTTGGGCTGGTAGGACCGGGGCCCCGGAGCAACGCGTCAATTTTAAAATCGACAACAATGGCCAGCAAAAGTTTTGCCTTCGTACCTGTGTCGAGCAGGCGATGGAGTCATCGCCGGAGTCGGAGCAGCTGAAGTTATAGCTGGTTAATGGCCAGACAAACGAGCAGCCGGACAAGTGGCTAATGAGCAGCCGGCGGCTTGAAAAACAGCTCCATTTACGGCAGTCGCCAGCTGGGCATATGAAATGGCAGAGCGAGCGAGCGAGCTGGTCTATCGATAATTAGCAAAAAAAAATATCGATAAGTGGGCGTACAAATTAATCAATCAAAGCCAGAGCAGAGCAGATAAATGACAGATATGGTTTAGGAGATATGGCAGATATAGTAGCTCGATGTCATGATCATTATTTAGATCAGGTATAGCGAGTATATAACGGACAGTTAAACGAACGGAAGGAGGGATGGGCGAACAGACGGATAGATAAACAGAGGAACAGGCGAACGGACGGACTTAGGGACAGAGGGATGGACAGACAGCTGGACAGACGGACGGACGGACGAACGGACATATAGGCAGACGGACGGATAAACGGACGGATGGATTTGAGGATCGATGGACGTACAGACGGACAGACCGACGGACAGACGGACGGACGGAGGGATGGACGACCAGGCGGACAGACAGACAGACAGACAGACGGACAGACAGACGGACGGACGGGCGGACGGACGGACGGACTTAGGGACGGACAGACGCACGGATGGACGGAGAAACTTAGGGACGGATAGCCGGACGGACGGACAGACGGATGGACGGAGGACAAGCGCACAAGCAGCCAGAGATACAGACACACAGACGCACATGGCTAGATCGCCTCAGCCAGTCGTCCTCATCGAGAATATTAATACTTCAAAAGTCTCTGCCACGCCTCCTTCTGCCTGTCACATACACGCACACAGAAACCTATATACCCTATCGTCGCACTTGCAATGGGCAAAATTGTTTTTCCTTTTGACAAAATATTTCGTTCGTTTGAATTTTTCATGAATTTCAACTGCTTAAATCGCTCCCTTCGCCTTGCATTTGTTTACAATTAACGAAAAGGAAGCGAAGCTGGCGAGGCTGGCGAAACATGGGCGGGCCACTGCCCACAATTCGCTTAATGAATTCGCGCATTAACAACGTTTGCCGCGCTGCCCGCGTTGCTGCGTCGCTGCGGCGTCGCTTTACGGCGCTGCCTTGTTCGACGCATTTGCCGCGCTAATGGCAAAAACAATAAATTTTCAGCCAACGCACACACACACGCACACACATATATGTATATGTATATGTATATGTGCGGCTCGCAGCTGATGCATCCTTATGCCAATGCCGTTGATATCCTTTTGATCCCTTTTTTGTAAATGACTTTCAACATTTAAAATGCGGCAAAATGAATTGGCGGCAATTCCCCGAACAACGTTCGCCTGCGGCCAGGATCGACAGCGTCCGGATCGGGCAGCAGGAGGCGGGCAGCGGGTCAGAACGCTTTAGTTTAATTAACAACAACAACAACAACAACAACAACAACAACAACAGCAGCAGCATCAGCGGCAGCAGCATTCGCCAAGAGCGAGCAGAAAGAGAAAAAAAAAACAGAAGATGCCTAGCGAAAATAATAAATAATAATAACAGTTAATGCGATGCGCCAAGTGTTGATGGGCGTGGCGCGGAGCGGCGCCCGCTGCCACGCCTTGCTGCACATGTGTCAATTAATTATATGAGAAAGTACGAAAACAAGTCAGACTGCACCGACGCACGATACCCTAGAGTGTGCACGCGTTGCGCTGCCTGGGCCGAGGCCGAGTTGGCTCTCTGCCAGCAGCCAGTCAAACTGGAACTTGTTCCACTCTCGGCATATTTACTACAATTTCTATTATACTCAACTGAGGATTCCAGCTCAGACGCTACTTGGCTGACAGGGTATAGCGCAAGTGCATCCCATCTTCTCTCTTTTTAAGGCAAAAAACAAACCCCACACATCAGGCATGCAAAGTGATGCTGAGGCTTATAAACTACACTGAGTACCGGACATACACACGCATACACACACACTCGCACACACACACACACACACACTCGCACACACACATACACTTTGATAATATCACGTTAATCATGTTGACGCGCCTCAGACGCAGCTGGCCCCGGACTTCAATGTAAACAACAACAAGGACTACAAAAGGCGAAAGTTCGCGAAGGCCGCCTTGAGATATTCCCACAATTAATTTAATGCTCGACGCTTTTTTGGGGCGCCACCAAGCTGCATGTGTGTGTGCGTCGAGCTTTATTATTAAACAAAAAAAAAAAAAAAAAAAACAAAAATAAAATATAAATAAAAATAAAATGTGTTTGAAATCATTTTATAAATAAACTTAAATTTGCTGCTAAAAGTTGCAACTTTAATACGAGAAATAAGCTGCAAAGCCACGTAGAGCTGTCTAGGCAAAGACTTTTGGTCGTAAGCCCAATGGCGAAAGAACTTTCTGCATAACAAGTGAGTGCTTCAGTTGTTGAATAATAATGCAAAGAATTGTCTGGTAAGTATAACTAAGAAAAGAGATATATATATATATATATATGTATATACCATATATATATCGGATATTTATATGTGTCTATGGCTGTGGATAATCATAATCAATAGGATTGATAAGCAATGAACAATGATATCATATCATATATCATATGGGGCATTTTACAAAACTGAAAATGGACATTCAGCTCAGCAGAGAAAGACGTGACAAACCACATAAAGTATATATATTCTTGATCAGCACCAGAGTCGATTCAGCCCTGTTCGTCTGTCCGTCCTTCCGTCCGTCCGCTCATCTGAGTACCTTTCCGCCCGATATCGTATTTCTGTATACCACACTCAGCGTCAGCTTAGCATTGTTTCCTTCGATAAATCATCTCATTTACCTGTTATCGATAGAAATCGATAGTTTGATCCTGTTTTTTAGACGTAGCTTGAGTATTTTAAAAGCTAGACAGCTCAAAGTTAGTGTGTAGTTTCTTGTAATGAATACAGATTTTTGATATATTTCATTTGTTATAGACCTCCACCTCCACCTCTGTCCCCATATACTCGGAATAAATACTGGAAATAAATACTAAATACTGAAATAAATACTACTCAAATACTAGACGCTTGTGCTTTGGCAAATAAATTTGATGAAGAGTGCTCAACTTGAAGAAAAGTTAGGCAACAATGAAGGGTCCATGGTAGAGCCCATAAGCGCAGGCCAAGCAGAGCGCATGCTTTGTGTGTATGTGTGTCTATCTATGTGTGTGTGTGTGTGTATGTGTGTGTGTATATGTGTATGTGTGTATGTATGTGTGATGTCTGTGTGTGTGTTTACAAGTATTGTTTGTTATGTTTGATATAAAAGAAGCGTAGAATGATTTGAATGAGCAGCGCTGTGCAGAGTTTAGGGTATTCCACAATCGAGCACTCCCGACTAGAGCACTCCTACTTGCTTTTTGCCAGACTTGTAAGTTAGGAATGTTCTTATGTATTGATTGTTGCTATAGGATGAGATGATGTTGTGCCGTAATGAGGTGGACCTTCTGACTAAGGCAAAGTTTAGCTAGAGCTAAACCTGAATGTTTGGCCTAACATTTGAGTTAGCTAAGGGCCTTTTCTGATTTTTGATTATGATACACGGTAGTTGCTGTCTCTATTTGTCATTTCATATACTTTTCGTATAGAGCATATTTGAGCTGAAGTCAATTGCAAAGTTGTAGTCAAGACATCCAATTGTAACCAGAAATGTTGCGCAAGATTTTTTCATTTTCTGATTATCTGTTGTTTGGGGCGAGCGCATATATACATATATATATATTTATATATATATATTTATATCACTTTGATATTCTTTGCATGCAAATAATGGAGTCCGTAACTGACTCTGAGCACCAAATAAATCTCATATTTTAATCTGTGAACAATTTGCTGAAAGGCAAACAATTCTGCAAAGTTCTTTTGATGCTGCAATTTTCTTATGAGAGTGCATAGCCAGGCAGATACAAATACATATACAAACATATACACACATGCATACATATATATATATAATAAATATATATACATATATATATCTATATATGGACTTGGAGTGGAATCATTTGGCTGCCCCTTCAGCTATGCAATGCAATGCGACATGTACATAAATAAGGCGGCGGCCAGACGTCCGACAACAAAACCAAAGAAAAATAAAAAAACAGGAGCAGTGGGCGTGGCAAAGGCAAAGACGGCCAAAGCAAGCTGGTCAAGCTAGAAAAAAAAAACGTAACAACAAGGGCCAACAGCAGCATGGCCCAGATGCGAGGGCTGCAACAGTTTTTTTTCTGGCATTTGATAGACAGGCAACAGCAGGCCAACTCCAAGTGCTGGCCAAGCACCTGAACAATGCGGGACATTCGAATAGGTAAAGGCGTGTGCTGAAGGGGTTAGAGCAGGGAAGGGGAGGGGGAGGGGGGGGGGCAAACAAGCTACAAAAGTTTAGCAAGCGAAACAAATGAAGCGAACTGACAACCAGTTCGACTATCGATAGTTGACAGCGGGTGTATGCGAGTGTGTGAGTGTCTGTGAGTGTGTGTGAGTGTGAGTGTGTGTGAGTGTGACTGTGTGAGTATGTTTCAGTGTGTGTAAAAATGCTATGCACTGCATAAGTAATGTAAAGTGTGTGCCAGTCCCAGTAGGAAAAGTGAATGGGATAATTAAGCCAAAGAATTTATGGAGACGCGTGGGAATTGCAATCATAGGCATTCGAGAAATGAAGAAGAGGAAGTGAAGGACAAGTCTCTAAATGTGAAAAAATGTGAAAGGCCGAAGATCGAGAGCTTAAATGTGTTACTTACTATAGGAGAGTTTTGTATTCGAATTATTGCAGCTGTTTAAGCTTGAAGATGACATTGGCGGCCAGCTCCTAACGCCTTCAACTGAACTGCGACAGAGCTAGCCACACTATCCAGTATAGGGATATATGTAGAATTACATGCCTCGGACAGAGAAAGAGATGAGTTATTCAATAAGAATTTTAAATAAGTTTCAGGCAATCGATCTTCGCAGCAACGATCAATTCAGCATCGATCACTGTTGCTCAGTCATATGAGCTCAGCATAGATCGCTGTAGCTCTCGAACAGTGTAGTCCTCGATCACTGTAGCTCTCGATCAGTGTAGCTCTCGATCTCTATAGCTCTCGATCTCTGTAACTCTCGATCAGTGTAGTCCTCGATCACTGTAGCTCTCGATCTCTGTAGCTGTCGATCTCTGTAGCTCTAGATCAGTGTAGTCCTCGATCAGTGTAGCTCTAGATCAGTGTAGTCCTCGATCAGTGTAGTCCTCGATCTCTGTAGCTCTCGATCTCTGTAGCTCTCGATCTCTGTAGCTCTCGAACAGTGTAGTCCTCGATCACTGTAGCTCTCGATCAGTGTAGCTCTCGATCTCTATAGCTCTCGATCTCTGTAACTCTCGATCAGTGTAGTCCTCGATCACTGTAGCTCTCGATCTCTGTAGCTGTCGATCTCTGTAGCTCTAGATCAGTGTAGTCCTCGATCAGTGTAGCTCTAGATCAGTGTAGTCCTCGATCAGTGTAGTCCTCGATCTCTGTAGCTCTCGATCTCTGTAGTCCTCGATCACTGTAGCTCTAGATCAGTGTAGTCCTCGATTACTGTAGCTCTCGATCGCTGTAGCCCTCTCCCAGCATTGATCGCTGTCCAGCTAGACCTTCGAGTCGCTCTGAGCAGCTCCCACCAGTGGAAAGAGACTCAGAGAGTTTTTCAGCATCTGCTGTTGTCTCTACATTAAGCAGCTCATCGAAGCTTATGTATGTGTATATATGTGTATGAATATATGGTCATATATATTCATATTACATCAGTTGCCTTTTCAAGTGGATTAGAGTTACTGTAACTGTATGTATTTGCACATTCAATTTGCATTTATTCATTCCCTGTTAAGCTTTAAGATTGTCGCTTTAAACTGCGCCATATCCACTCACTTCATACACTTCGCCACATGACGCGCCCTTTGCAGTTCGAGTTTACAATTAAAATTCGATTCTTTCTGTTTTGTTTTGGTTTTGCTCGCGTCTCTCTTAAGCCACGTCACGCTGACAAAAATTTGCTAGGGAAAAAATATGGAGGACTAATTGATTTTATAGCTGCATTCATTTGAATCCTTCATCCAAGTGTTAACTTTCATATGGCTTCATATTTCAAATATGAAAATCTGATATATATATACATACATATATATAGTTTATATATATAAATATATATATATATATATATATATCTTTTTTTGGCTGCATCTCTTTTTATAGCTGCGCCTGTTCGAGTCTTTGTCCCTGTTGCCCGCTGCGAGTCGCCTGCTCGCTTTTATTAGCCTTTGTGTGTGCCACAGATTTTGCCCTCTCTCTCTGTGCTCATCTCTCTCTCCCTCTCTCTCTCTTTCAGTTGCTGTCGCTGTGCATTGCTGCACCTTTATGTTGTTGTCATTTGACGTGTTTGTTGTTGCTGTTGCTGCTGTTATTGTCATTGTGCTGGCTCACTGTTGTGCCTGCCCGCTTTTCTGTATCAAACAGCTTCACTACTTTTTTTCTTTATCTCTCTTTCACACGTGTGTGTGTGTGTGTGTGTGTGTGTGTTTGTCAGTCTGTGTGTCTATCTCTCTGTGTGTGTGTATTTGAAATATAAATATGTTCCACGGCTTTACGCCATTTTTATACACTCACCGCTTACCACAGTGCCCCAATACCGTCTTTGCCCCATTCAATGCCAGCCTGGGCAGCGACTTCCCTTTCAGATACCCTGTAACTACCGGGCAAGCAGTTGAGTGCTTCGATACCATGTAATAAATATGTTTAAATAGCAGCAAAAGTTGACAGCTCATTACTTTCTAAAGTCTTGAAGCGTTTAATAATTGAAGTACTAAAGTCTTTTCACTTCTGATTTGAATGAATTTGATAAATATCGATTAGTATACCTATCGATATTTTACTATCTTTACTAAGTTTTGAGGCACTTAAAGCTTGAAGAATTTATGTTTTATCATTTAAGACACTTGTCCCATAAAAGCGATAAATATTGATAGGACTTTTCATGTGACATTTCTATAAAATCGATAAATATCGATCTGCTTTACTATCGCTAGCTAATTAGCTTGCTCTGGCTTGAAGCTGTATATCATATGTCAACCTTGCCATAGAAGAGCGACAATCGGTTGGCTATGTATGTACAGGGTATTCGCTAGTCGTGCACTCTCACCTTTAAACACTTACTTGTATTTTTATTTTTTGCTGTTTTTTTTTGGCTTTGTCGCGTCGTATGTTTTCTATGTGTTTGTGTTATGCAGTTGACGTGTGCTTATTTTCTATTCCGCTCCATATGTCACGCCAGCTCTCAGTTCTTATTGCCGCCCGCACACACACACACACACACACAATACACACATACACACAACACACATACACACATACACACAGCAACTTATATATAGACATATGCACAGAGCAGAGCGCTGCCTTGTAGCTCGCCGCTCGCTTTCGTTTTATTTTCATTCTTTTGCCTGCTTCGAATACCCTGTAAATTGAATATGCTCAATAGGCGAAGGAGTTTAATGGCATTTAGGCTTGGGACTTTCGCAGATCTTAGACTTTATGCATGCAAATTGTAGCTAAGTTTTGTATTTAGAGTCTGCAAGTGAATCTGAATCAAGAGTTCAAAGCGCAAAGTTCAATTGTGAAGCGAGCTCGAAAAGCAACTTGTAGCGTAAGCATTACAGGGTATTAGCATTCTGGCTACTGCTTAGTTCAGCTCTTTTTTTCGGCCTGTGAATTTGCAGCATTGTTAGCGTGTGTCTATGTGTTTGTGTGCTTGTGTGTTTGTCCGTGTTTGTGAAGTTTTGTTGTATAAATTGCGTTGGGAATAAGAATTGAGTTCTAAAGAGATTTAATGGCGTGCACCGTCTCGCATCCTTCTGGACTGTCTCTGCTCAGATCTCGGCCCCATTGTTGGCCAAGAGAAAAAAGCAAGAAGAAGCAATTCTAGCAGCAGCAACATCTCATGTGTGTGTGTGTGTGTGTGTGTGTGTGTGTTTGAGTGTGTTTTCAGCTGCAATGCCAAAAATGGACTTTAAAGCATTTTGGCTTTGTCAATTTTGCATTTCCGTTCGGGCCAACAACTGAAGGGGTGGCTGCCCCTCGAGCACCGTTTTGTGTTATTAATGCAAACGGCATTTCATATAAGAATCTGTCTCACTCACTCTACTTCTCTCCCTCTTTCTCTCTCTCTCTCTATCTCTCTGTCTCTCTCTCTCTCTCTCTCTCTCTCTCTCTCTCTCTCTGTCCGGGTGCGTTGCGGAAGTGACAACTAGGCATAGCTTAATTTGGCCATTCCGTATGGACAATGGCTAGCAAATGTTTTGCGAGTTCAGGGATTTCCACAAAAATGATTGAAATCGTATAAATAAACAAACGTTAAGAGTGCTAGCAAAAGCAACAAATGCCAGCTGCAGGCATAAATGAATTAAAAACCCAAAAGCTCCACAAAACAAATGAAATATCAATAAAAAACAAAAAAAAAAAAAGAAATTGTGTTGATCGGGCGAAAACTCAGTTAACGTTTTCCGTTTATTGTATGCAACGTTTCTATGAATGGCTCGCAGTGTTTGCATTTGTGGCTAATTGTCAAACATCATTTGCGGCCAACTGTCAAGCTGAAATTAAATTAATAAAGATATAAATTAAAATGAATATGAATATGTAAATATTAATTAAGCAACTGCTAACCTATAAAGCCTTTAGGCTAGTCAAGCTGTCCACGTCGGCTCTATTTGTCTGTCTGCTTCAATGAATGCTGAGCTGGATGTTTTAGGCATTTAAGCTGCTTGGTCTTGACGAAGTACAGTAAAGGCTGCAGGAAGTGCTCACTGGAAATTGAATAAGTGATTCAATTGTCGTCTCTTTAACGATGCATCAATCAGTCTGTCAGTCAATCAAACACTTAGCTTATGAGTCCATCAGTCTGTCAGTCTGTCAGTTGGTCAGTTTCATAATCATTCAGTCGCCAAGACAGTAAAATATCAAGCAATCAACCAGGCAGTCAATCAATCAATCAGTCAGTCAATTAGCAAATCTATTAGTCAGCCAATCAATCAGTCAGTCAATCAATTAGGCACTCAATCAATCAGTCCAGCAATCATCAGTCAATTGGTCAGTTCATCAAACAATCAATCAATCAATCAGTCAATCATTAAATACACCAGTCAATCAATTATTAAGTCAGCTAGACCGCCCACCAAGCAGGCAGTCAAATGTCAATCAATCAGTCAGTTGATATGTTAGCAAATCAGTCAATCAGCTAGTCAGTCTGTGGCCAGTCTATCAATCTTTCCTTCAGTCAGCTAATCTGGCATCGAGTCGGCAGGTCAGTCAGTCAATCAGTCAGTCGGTTAGCCTCTCAGTCATACAGTCAGTCAAACAGTCAGTCAAACAGCCAATGCATTGATCAAGCAGACTAGCAGTTAGTTCATTTGTTAATCAGCCAGTGAGTCAGTTAGACAAACCGTCCACCAACCAGCCAGTCCAATGTCAATTAATCAGTCGGACTGCCAGTCAATCATAATATCATCATATCAGCATGAATTGAACTTGTCTGTCTGTTTGCCTGAACCAACTGCAATCAGCATACAGTATAAGATAACTATAACTCTTAGAGCTCTTATCGAGAGTTATCATCGAGGGCGTTCATTTGTATGCTCCAGCCGATAAGTGGCATCGATAGAGAACATGCTTGACTTTACTTAACTGTAACAACTGCTATCGCTGCAGTTCCAGACCAGACTTACTGACTAACAATATCAAGAGATATCAACTTTAATAGAAAAACTGACTGCAGTTAAAGTGCATTAATACAATGAGAGACGAATGTGCGATTGCAATTGATGCAGATGCAGCGTGGCTGTTCCACTGCAACAATTACCCACATAGATATACATATACATATATGTATGTGTGTGCATGTGTATTGGTCTGTGCTTATCATAGCCATGTATCTCGTGGCAGCTGCTGGTTAGCAGCTGCAATCCGTTCAACGAACTCCTCACGAGGTCGCATCTCAGGCAACCGCCAGCACACGTTGAAAGTAGGAGCATTGGCCGGGCGCCTCTATGAGAAGTGGCGAGGGGGCTGGCGGCAGAAGGGCTTAGAGAGATAGGGTGCTGCAATAGCTGTGAATGCTGTTGGGTAATATGAAAATTGCACTGGCTGTTAACCCTATTTGCAGTTGCTTTTGTGCCATAAACCCAGTCAGTGTGGAGGCTGAAGCTGAGGCAACACTCGCCCAGCCGCCCCCTAAGCCCATAGCTGTTGTTATTCTTACTGCAGCTTGTTGTTGCTGTTGCTGTTGTTGTTGTTGTTACTGTTGTTTATGTTGATTTCGTATCATCAGAGATTTTTAGCTTGTTGGCTAGCGGGCAGGCGGACGGGCGGGCAGGCGGGCAGGCAGGAAGGCAGGCAGGCAGGCCTAGGCCATAAGGGTACTCTGGCAAACGCGTAGCATACTTTTCAGCGCTGCTGCGTTGCTGATTATGTGGCACCCAGAGGCGGAGCCCAAAAGCATATGCAAGCCAAGCACAAAACAAAAATATAGCCCCAGACCCAACCAGACCTGGCCAGATAGCTGTTGTTACTGGGCCGGCGGGTGGGGGGGGGGGGTTACGTTGACAGCGACTGCATCCATATGCGTGCGCTTAAGGCCAGGACAGTTGGGCGCTGGGTTCGGGGCTGGCGCTTTCGTTGGGGCCTCAAGAACGCATTCGGCTCCGTTGGCAGTTTTTCAACGTGCTTGGGTTTTATATTTGGCCAGCGGCGTGTAAATCATTTTGTATGCATTAAATCGTCTTCCACGCAACAGCAAGACCCCTCAGTACTCTAGTCTAATAGCCAGGCTAGGCCAGCGCCAGCGCCAGACCAAGCCAAGCCCAAGTCCTACATTCCCCTGCCATTTGCCAACTGGTTGTTGCCGCTTTGCTTTCGGCTTTGTTGCTGCTGTTGTTGTTTACGAATTTGATGCCCTAACTAAGGGTATTACCAGCCAAGCTAATGGCCTGCCAGACACTCTCATATAGAGGAATCCATCAGTTTCCCTAGCAATCACTTGAAATTTTCTAGTCTAAGGAATTCATATGTGGAATTCATATAATGACAAAGAGTATTTGAATGGCAGTTTCTAGTTCGCAAAGCTCGGAGTTATTTTTCTGTTTTAAATATGATTCCAGCTTTACCTTTGAGACGCTTTCGGGCGCTAAACACATGACTGGCCACGCCCACACAATTCCCAGCTACGCTTTACATTTAGTTGCACACGCGCGCACACATACACACACACACACATACACTCAGGCACACACACACACACACACACACACAGACACAGGTATAGAGAGAATGGAAGTTCTACGAATACCTGTCTTATTTTGAAGCTCTCAGCTCGACTCGTGCGCTAAAGTAATCAAATTGCTTTACCCAACTGAAATTAGACACGCATGTGTGGAGCTACAACAACAGCAACAACAACAACAGCAACAACTATAACAACAACATAATGGCAGAGCAACAACAAAAAGTGAGTGCATAATGCAAAATGTCGCCTGGTAATTTCATTAACTGAAAGAACAAAACGTTACCTGAAGTAACATTAAGCATTTACTTGCCCACACACACACACACACACACACACACACACACCTCTCTCTCTCTATCTCACTCTCTCCCTCTCTCTGTCTCTCTCTCTCACTCTCGCCCTCTTGCCTTTAGCTTTGCTTTGTAAAGGCGTAAAAGCAAAGCAAAATCAGAGCAGCGAACAGCACGTAAAAGCAACGCTCACTGCAACAGCGAAGTTTCGCAAAAGGTGGCAAATTCTACAGCAGGGCAAAGCGAGTGCCGAGTGGCGAACGGCGAGCGGCGAGTGGGGGCGTGGCTGGGGCTGCGTCAGGAGCTGGTGCCCATGTTGCACTGTGAAGTGCCTGTGGCAGTGCATACCTAGTTGACTGAACGCTAGTTTTTGGTTACTTTTGCTTTCATGGCAAATAACATTAAAGCATTCAACGAATTGGCTCAAATTCAATTCAGCTAATAAGAAGCGCCTGGCAGGTCAAATTAGACCAGAGCCCTAGAAAAAGCACAGTAACGGCTGCATAAAGTGCTCACTGGCAACTGGCAATGAAACTGGTGATTGAAATTGCACTTCCTTCCACTGCACATTGCGCATCAGCCACTCAGACAGTCATTCAATCAGTTAGTTAATTAGGCCACTAGACTGTCAGTTCGACAATCACTCAGTCAGTTGGCCAGTTATAGAATCATTATTTCAGAGTCAGTCAAGCTCAGTCAATCGTTCAGTCTATGGGGCAGTCAATCAATCATTTAATCAGTCGGTCAGTTAGTCAATGAGCTAGTTAGTTAGTCAATCTATTAATTAGTCAGTTAGTCAAAGTTAGTGCATCACACAATCAATAAGTCAGTCCAGCAGTCAGTCAAGTGGTCAGTAAACTAGTCAGTCAATCAATCAATCAAACAGTAAGTCCATCAATCAGTCAGATAATGTGCCAGTCACTCAGTCACTCAGTCAGTCAACCAAATAACCAGCCCAATATCAATCAATCAGTCAAATATCAATCAACCAGTCCCTGTGTCGCCAGGCAATGAATAATTGATTGGCGTTAAGCTGTCAATCAACTAGTCAGTTAATGAGTCAGTCCAATGACATCAATCAGTCAGTTAGCCTATAAATCAATTATTTAATCAGTTAGTCAGTCAATCAATCATCAGCTCAGCCAGAAAGTTAGCTAGACAGCAGAATGCCAATCAATCAGTTACCGCAACAGTCAATTAGCCTATCCGCCAATTAGTCTGTCACTTGGTTATCAGTCATTCACTCAGCCAGCAAGTTAGCTAGACAATCAGGAAGTCAGTATAATCAATCAATCAATCAGTCAATCAATCAATTATCCAGTCAGTCGACTTTTCAACTTTATTCAAGCAATCGCTATGACTTTCCTGCCCGCTCAAGCCAAATTTATAGATCCAATTTGCCGATCATTAAGATATATTATTCTTAGTCTCTCCCTCTCTCTCTCTCTCTCTCTCTTGCTGGCAATGTAAAAGTTTTGGAGTCATGAAGTAAGCTGCCTGCCTGCCTGCAGCGGGGTCTATCAATATTTTGGCAAAGCATTGGCCGTTTGTTTGTCTGTCGAGCTGCTCTCTTTATTATCGTAGTCAACACGCAGATACCTTTTGGGCCCAAAGCCCTATGCGGTTTTCAGCTAACGCTCCTTTGGCTATTTCCGCAAGGCACTTTAATAAAGACAAATGCCAAACTGTACCCAGCGACGACATTCGACCTGCCCGCCCCGGGCAACTTTATTAATGTTTGCCCAAAAAATAAAAGTTAAAAAAAAAAAAAAACAGCAAAGGGAAAAACCAACTCAAACATTGGCGGCTGAAGGTTTTTTTTTTGGTTTTTTGGTTTTTTCACTGTGTGTGTGTGTCAACTGCTGGCTAATTTGTCTCCAAGGAAATCAGCTGTGGGCAACTGGAAAAACAAACAGGGAACTCAAAAAAAAACACACACACACACACATTTTATTATGTTTGTTTTGAATATGTTTCCATGTAGCGCAACTCGGGGCACGGGCAGCTGAGGTGAGCTCTGCCACTGACAATTAAAATGGCCACCCAGTGACCAATGCGACAAATATTAAAAATTTAACTTCAAAAATATCCAAGGTGAGTGTGTGTGTGTGTGTGTGTGTATGTGGGTGTCTCTGTTTGTGTCGTGGATTCAAATAAGTTTAGAGCAAAGTCCCACAAGTGCCCACAGGGCTGGCCACATCGACCTCTAACTAGGCTAACTTTCAATTAACCATGCCGAGAAAGTAATAAAACTTGAAAAGTACTACATGTATATATATATATATATATATATATATATATATATATATATATATATTTATTCATAAATGGAAGTGTATATGTGTGCTCTGCGTGTATGTGTGTTCTGTGTGTGTGTGTGTGTATGTGTGTGTGGCTGTTGTTGTATGTGTTTATTTTGTGCTGCTTATCTTAACGCCCAACACCTACACAGTTTATCATACGTTTCATGATTCTCACGTATTTAGGTACCATTATTCTCTCTCTCTCTCTCTCTCTCTCTCATTGTTCTCATTATCTCTGAATCCCTATTTCTCACCTTCTCTCCACTCTTGTTTTCTCTTTTATACTTTTGTACTATTCTGCTGCTAACAACTCCTCATCTCACAATCCACTTTACGTTGTCGCGCCCTTCTTTGTGATTCTCATGAATTTAAGTACAGATGGTCTAAGCAACTCCTTCCATTTCTTTCTCCCTCTCTCTCTCTCTCTCTCTCTCTCTCCCTCTCTCTCCCTCTCTCTCTCTCCCTCTCTCTCTCTCCCTCCCTCTTATTCGGTTCTTTTCATTTTCTCTCTCTCTCTATCTTAGCCTTTATCTCTTCCTTCATAAAGATTCTCATCAATTCATGTTACTCTTTTTGACTCTCCCTTTCTCACATTCTCTTCTATCTCTCTGTCTCTCTTACTCCATCTCTCTCTCTCCCTTTCACACTTTCTCTCTCTCTCTCTCTATCTCTCTCTCTCTTTCTCTCTCTCTCTCTCTCTCTCTCTCTCTCTCTCATATTCTGTTCTTCTCGTTTTCTCTGTGTCTCCTTCTCTCTCTCTATCTCTCTGTATCTCTATTTTACATTCATATTCTGCTGCCAACTTACACTACCTCTCTCTCTCTCTCTCTCTCTCTCTATCCCATTTGTATGTTGAGAGAGTGTTCAAAGTGAGGCTGTTTTCTATATATACTCTTTATATATAATTATAAACATATGTATACATATATATATATATATATATATATATATATATATATATATATATATATGTATATGTATATATAGTTATATCTGCTGAAATGTTGTTGTCGTTGTAGTTGCTTTGACAATTGCCCCAATTTCCATGGAAATTAAACACGTTAGCTATTTCGCTAAGCACTGGATATGTTTCTTTAAATGACTCTGTGTATATAGTTCCCTCTCTGTGTGCGGGTGTGTGCGTGTGTGTGTGTGTGTTGTCTGCTCAAGAAGATTTCATAAGCATATTTTAAGCATAAACTCGTTCACTTTGTGCGCATATTGCTTATGGGCATTCGGTAAGCGCTGCCCGCAGTTCTTAAAGTTCTCTCAGTTGCTTTCGTTGTTGTTGTTGTTGTTGTGATTGTTTTTAAGTAGTCTTAGCTTAAGTGAAAAGCATTACTGAATGGGAATTATGGGGCAAAAAAGTGGACTGCATTAATGAACACATTGAAAACGAAAAAGTTGATTCTTTCTGCGAAATATTTTAAATTATTTTGATATGAAAAAAGTATATATTAAATTTATACAAATGTGATATATATTTATCAATATGAGATATATGAAAAACTGTGACTTTTTTGCGATTAACTTTTTAAGAACATAAAATGTGTATTCAGTAAAAGCACACTATATCCACTTTGTGTTTCCATAGTCCGAGTACTTCTGTAATCCGCGCGAGCTGGGCGAAGAGAGTCATCTTTTTTTAGCAGACTTAGTGTAAAGCTAGACTCTGCAAATTTTAATGGACATTACAAGGACTTGAGTTAAAGTTTGAATAAATTCATTTTAGTTTTTTTTATGATGATGTTAAGACTCGCTTTTGGCGAGAGCATATAAAGTAAAAGAATCCATCTCTTGTACACTACATTTTTTCACGACTTCAAATGCAATATTGATGCTATGGATGGGTATACCTCTTATTTGTACGATATTGCGATATATGAAAGGAGGAATGCTTTTAAAGTCGCCATCGCAGCTAGGCAGCTGACGTAATAGTGTTGGGTAGTCATGTCCTTTTTTGTAAGTTGGAAGCTGCAGCTTCTTACATCGAAGATGCATGCAAATCTGTATGAAACAGTAAGGCTAAGGCTTTTTCAAAACTTTTCCAAGTTTTTAGGCGTATTGTGTAGTTTACTAAGACCATGCTCCCAATGATACTTGTCAGTTTGTGCTTGAACGACCAAAATGGCCGCTTTACACTCCGGACATAGACATGATTAAAAAACATTTGAAGACCTTTTTCTAGGAGAGTACGCAGTTGAAAGACATGTAGACCACTCTAAGTCCTTACGACTTAGTTACATCAATTAAGAATGATTGCTCAAATTCTGCATCGAGTGAAATTGTGAAACATTTGAATTGCTTACCAAGGCGTACACTTGATATTACTAAGAATAAACAAGGACAAACCAAATACTAAATAATGAACAAATAGAGTTCCTTATTGCCTAGGTGGACCAGTGCCTACATTAATATCATATTTTTTTTAAAAATATTTGCAGTAGCCAAACCTATTTAGTAGAAAACAATTTTTATATGCTCTTGAAAAACATCTAAAGCCGAAATTCACAAAACAGAAACTTTTGTGCAACATAAGTAGCTAATTTTTTGATAAACCAAAACTCAGTTTATTCAAATCGAAAGAGAGATAACCTTTCAAACTGTGTTAACTAGTTAAAGCTATTCAGCTGAGCGGCACTGTACAACTGACTATATAGTCGTATATACATCTAGTTAGACATATATAGTTAGTCCAGTACTAAAATGTTGACTACATTTTGTCATCAACAAGCTTGAAGTTGCTTTGAGCACAGTCTCGGGCTATAGCCGGCCC